>JBBPTO010000274.1:0-37238 GCA_038094155.1 Pulveroboletus cf. aberrans | reverse complement strand
GTAAGCTTTGGAAACGTAACGAGCGGTGCTTTGCGCTGTGTATAACTTCCAGTACACGCACGACGATGCAGTGTCATGCAGGGATTCATCATCCAGAACGTTTAAGATCTTATTCGGCCGTACGATCTGGGTTCGGGGCCGCCCAGCGGATTGGCAGTCTGTGAATAGTCTGTGGCATAGCTGTTAGTATCTAACAAATCATCATGATGCCGATTGCGCCCAGAACTGGTCGACGGTACCAGACTGAACTCGGCAATATGTTTGGAACCCGTGCGCCGAGTCTTACCCGAACATTGGGTGGGCGCTCGATGGCACTCCCACCATAGGTAACCGCGACTGCGCTCCGAGTCATTGCGCAGCGGCTTCGTACAACAACACCGACGTGCACTGGCGAGTGTTAGTCGGATTTCCGGCGCCAGGCGAGTCATACAGTGTAAGTGTTGTTGATCCCTGGCATAGACTCTACAACTTGAGTTGCGACCGGCCCCCTTCACCCGGTATATTGAACCGTCCCATGGCTCCGACCTATTGGCGATCACTATCTAACCTAACTTTCTCCCTCACAGCACAGACCCTGGTTTCATCGCGAAGATATATATTACAACTTGGGGGTCTATACTGCAAGATGAGATGCAGCACTGGCCATTACGTTTGGTATCACCTGGTGAATTGGTTATGAATCACACTGAGCAACAGGCGGAAGCTAGCGGAATTTGGATGGCATTGACATTTCACTCTCTAACAACAGTGAACTTGGGAATTGGTCTGCCAGTAGAATGGACTCAAGACGGCCAAACTGAAATTCAAGCGATTTTCCCTCTCAAGTCATAGGACGAAGAGTAAAAACTTTGGAACCCCATCATGTCTCACCCTCCTATTCGAAGCTACTAACTTCTGGGTTTGGGTCTAAGAACTCGGAAGCCCATTGCCCAACATGTGCTCTGACTCGTTTGTGTTGAGTCACTGACGACAGATCCCGAACGCAAACATTTCCATGCAGACTAACTTGGAGAACAGGTAGTGATTGCCTACTATTTTTAATCTGCATGTGTGTGTGTGGAAGGGGGGGGGATGACTGACACATACTTTGAGTGGTAGTGACAAGTGATTTTCGAACATATCATATTTTTCTGTAGCAGCCGTGAACCTATTCTCTAGAATAGAAAAATCCAAACACAACATGGACGATTAGTCAACCGTAGCCGCAGTACGCCGTGACGGCGATTATAGGGTGCGGAGGGAATGAACTGGATACCCCGGGCAATGCTGACAGTTTGTCGAGTCAGTATCCAAGAATGTATGAAAGGAACATCCATGGAACTTACAAAATGTTGGTTCGAGAAGAGAAGTGTCTTATAACCCGCCACTGGATTGCATCCCATGCTCAGGTAATAAGTCACGCGCTATCGTTTGACCAAGGATCTGTCACGAGCCGTATCGGGTGGAAACTCGTGATACCTAACAGCGGTGACTTGAGCGGTTGGCGAGGATTGATCGACAGAACGATGGAGTCCTTTACCGATGAAGAGTTATCTTGCAGAAGTACAGTAGAACGCCAAGGGATAATCGTACCTTGATGGAAAACTGGTTAGTGAAGAAACCAGGAACCGTGACATCTTCGCTGCATCCAAGCACCCCGTCCCAATCGAGAGACTCTAAACCTTCCCCGGGAGGATGCTGTAGCAACGCATGACATTTCGAGCGTAAGGTCTGCGATGGTTCCAGTTTTCCTTCGCCGAGGATGCGACTTGCCGTGGCGGACTGCCCATATATCCTAACAGTGATTTGGCGGAGTAGATATACCCTAATGATCACTCCATTTTGCTGATCAATAACACCCTGTCCCCTGTCTTGACCTTGCTCAAGGAATGGGATAAGTGATGCAGGACTACCACAGATCTGAAGATGAAATGGGATTGTATCTGAGAAAGCATATATTTGCACTGAGGGGGTGAATAACTGAGGGCATTTTAAATACTCCTGCATGGTTCCCTACATCATGCAAGCATGACCTACCAAACATTCCACAGGTGCCAACCCTGAGCCTTGTGACATTGACAAGGCGCATATAATTTCACGCCATTCTTCAGGGGAGGATTTCACGGTAGACGTGAACGGTAAATTGCTAGGAAGCATGGGAACATGCGGTCGGCTTCGTGGGCAATAAAGGAAAGGAACTTTGACGCTGTACAGGAACCATACACAGAGTTCTAACAATGGCTTACAGGAAAGCACAACACTTACCCTGCACTGCCCTTTAAGAAGGACAAAAACTGCTGTGGGCGAGACAGTTCGACGGTCAGAGAGTACGAGCAACCCGCATGAGGTTCAGCACTCTCGACAGTCGGTGGCAATGCTCGCGCTTGACCGTGATCGTCAAAGGTGAGCGGGAGGACGGCCGCGAAGGGGATGGTTTTTGGACAAGGTTTTGCGCCACATGCATTCCACAATACATAGGTCGTAGAAAGAAAGAAAGATGACACAGGAACCGCAGACGCATGAAGAATAAAGCTTCCCTCGAGCTAAGAAGTCATCAAGATCTGACTCCCGAGATCATAGAACAACCCTCACCTTCAATACGACGGACGTAAAACCAGAGACGTGGCCCAGTATCACATCACCTCTTATGACCCCACCCCGGCCGTACACAGGGTATAGACTGCCGGGAAGCTGGTCTCTAAGAACGACGGTAAGGCGGTCAGTTATCCTACGATACACCCCGGAGGTAGGTCGCGATGTAACGTGACGGGCAATTTCAACGGTTTGCTCTCCTGACAAGAGTTCGTTCGAATATTCCGGCGAGGGGGCAGATGGAGTGTATGGAGGTAAAGTGCGGTGTTCCATTTTGCGCAACTCGAGTGCGATGTGACAAGCATGCTGCGCCCATTTATATAAGCATCCAAGAAATCTCTCATCGTGCCGCTCGTCGAGTCTGTCCGAGTCATTGCTGGAATTTCAATTTCAAGAAGGTCCAGTAGCATTACATAATCGGAAGCATTGCGTCACTTGATCGAACAGTGCTCGGCTGAGCCGTGAACACTGCCAATGCCATCTAGATCGCAGTCATCCAATGAATCAGCAGGTTATTGCAAGCTAGTCCTCTGAGACACCTGGATTTCTGGATGACTTTCCAAAGCCCGATAATCCAAGGAATAGAGCAGGATAAACTTTGACCCTATGGAAGTTGTGCCAGGCCGCCGAGATGTACTCCAGCCGAGTTCCGTCAAATCAACAAATTGTAGGATAATCATCTGAGACAATTGTCGGATCGGAAGATTAAAAGGGTTAGTAATAACGGATTGAACTTGAAGACTAATGCGCACTAATTGGTTTTCGGTCAAGGCGAGGCGCCGAGACGTGAAGCCAGCAAAGCCGGGCCACCTAGCCCGGGCTAGATTCCCAGGGGCCTGGCCCCCCGAAACTAGGTACTGTACACAAAGGGCGCCGCGAAGCACAAAAACCGGGATCGGTGGACGTTTGACCCGCCAGTGCGGGTTCTGAATCGTCCATTCTCCGAATCGGAGATGAGCTGAAACCGAGCATTAAATGGGTCCGAAGTTCACATTCCCCAACGTGTGCGGGGCACATGCACTTCGCCGGTTCCCTGGTGTGAAGGGGGTGGCACTGCGTTGAAACTGAGCACAGGTAAAACGAATTCTCTAACCGATGTTGACACTCGAATGTTATGCATTCTTACTCAACACTATGTTCATTTGAATTGGTCCCGCAACAAGTCCGCATGGTACTATGCCAGCCTGAAACATCAACTCGGACTCGTTTTCAGCCCAATCATAGAGATTTCGTATGCACTTGCCACAAACCGCTGCTCATGACACTTTGGCACAGAAAGTTTATATAGTGTAGGTACACACCATGGGCTATCGTTCAGCACATGAATGGAATGGTTCTTTGTTGACTGGACGAGCTGAACCCATAACAATGGCAGATCATACGTGTAATGAGTCCATCGTTGCTTCATACCAAGTTTGTCTCTCGTGATTTCAGATGCCTGGCACCAGTGAACCACTCCAGCCTTCGAAACTGGATGCGCTTCGTGCCGAACTGCATTACAACGATGCAGGTGGGCTATTTATTTATGGTGCTAATGAAACTTGGGTTCCACTTCGTGGATTTGCCATGGTCAATAATTTCTTGTCGAATGAAACCTTTACCAAATCTTGACTACGGCCTCTTCTTCAACCCCCTCATTGGTCCTGCGTACGACCCTATATAGTGTTCTGTCCTATTACTGGACGTTTAGTTCTAGTGATGATTGACCTGCGGCAAACTGGTAGTGATGCAATCCATTATACCCACACGTGGCTAGTTCCATGCCACATCCGACGGACCGCACTGAAGCATTCCCTTCGACACCACTATCTGCCCATCAGTAAATATATCTCAGGACCATTATCAAAAACATTTTACTCTGCTATGACCACTGAAACGTTCTATCATAATTTGAAATGGGCTTCAGGGAATCGATCTGCTGGTACAGAATGTTGGCTACAGAAATCATTCACTAGTGTGGCCCTATCAATCAACAGAATGACAGTGACAACCGCGAGCCCGGTTGGAATCCAGCTTTGCAATTTAGGTCGGGTAGTGTGGCACACCCAATCAGCAAGCACCCATGCAATATTTCCGTCCAATTCACGTTCGCGGGATTTAAATGGACGACCGATTTGTCCCCAGACCTTTGAAGAGTACGCACATGACGGTAAGTCAAGAATACGAGTCCTATACGTCTATATCTTGTTTGTCATCCTTCAAAACCACACTGGGTCCGAGGTCGACGACAGTGTAGAAAGAAAATGTTTTGACTTCAGGGGCCTTCGTTGTTCTGGACGGTGTGCCTGCACCATCTTCGGAAGGTAAAGGATCGTCGGACCGGTATGTATATGAGATCATCATGTTGAACTAGGCGACCAATCAGTGCCTCATGTCATCCATGGCATCCGACACCAACCTTGACGTTACCCCTGAATCCTGGCTTGATGTTCACTTCTCCTCCCACGGTGGTTATGTTCGCCCTCCTTTCCAACACACCTACGTTTTTGACGCGACTGCGCGGCTCTTTGTCTTTCTCTCTGGTCCCTCTTCTAGTATCTCCGATTCCCAACTCGTCGTCCTCCACTCCAAACATGTCTTCATCGTCATCGTATTCCCATGCCTCGGCAAAGGCTGCGACGGAGAACGGCGTGGTTGGCAGCGACACCTGGTATGACCGCCCATCCGCGACTCTTTGAGGAGACAACCGCACCTGGATCGGATCGTACAACGGGTTGGTCAGAGCGAGCTGAAAGGGATTGTTCGTTCCGGCGTGCATGACGCCATTCTTGGCGTCTGCGCCGGAGCTCGCAACTTTTCCCGCGACCCGCTTCGTCGCCTGTGCCTGTGGGAAGCCGACGGTGATCGCAGGCAAATAGTTGGCCGCCACGAGCTTGATCTTGTACCGCACGGACTGTGCCTTTTGTTCCGGCTTAATCAAAATGTGCCTGCACGCCGGACAGCGTTTCGAGACCTTGGAATGGAGCGGTATCCGATGAGGTCGCAGATCGCTGAACCGGGCCTTGAGCGATCGGTCTGCGCACACACACAAGTCATCGACGTTACCTCGAGCGTAACGGAGTCGTCCAGCTGTTCCCCCACCGTTGTTCAAGCCTCGCCACTTCTTCCACACTTTCCAAGTGCCTGAGAAGTTCGACGTCCGCGTCGTCACCACCGCCACCGAGTTGGCCGAAAACGCCGGTCTCCACCCTGCTCTTGTACTCGGACATCTCATCCTTGTTCGTCGTCCTGTCTCTGCCTGCCCGACTGCGGCCGAGCGGGTTGTACTTGCCGACCCCAGGAATATCGCGTGCAAGCGCAGCAGAGGCGGCGGCTGTGGCCGATGACGTGTGTAGATGATGGGATGCAACAGGTGCCAGATGCGATGACGACGACAGAGACGACGTGCGCAAAAACGGCTCGAAATGCTCCTTCAAGCGCTCAAACTCGAGCGACTCCGGCGCCGAGTCTTCAGTCTTTTGTAGTTGGGCTACAACGGGTCCCCGTCAGCGAGACGAACGCAAAACCAATACCGAGGCCGTCTGACCTGCCAGCCCAGTCGGCTTTTCGAACGTGATATTGACTTCGGCCGAGTCCCAGCGACAATGGCTGCAATACAAAAAGTACGGGGCTTCTCCGACGTTGCTGAGCGATGTTGAAGGTCGACCATTGCCATCGTCTGGGGGGTCGGATGCCACTACCGATAACGTAGAGCGACATATCGGGCAAGAGAAACAGTTGCGTGCACATCTATGGACGATGAGTCTGGATCCGCGAACATTCAAAAAACCACTCACCGATTCTTCTCTGCCCTTACGCTCGCACTAGGGACCTCGAACAAGCAGTTTGGGCAGTAGTAGCCACTAACTTCAACGGAGACGCATCGATTACATCGAACGGCATCGCATTCTTCACAAAAATAGAGGTTGTGCAACGAGTGAAAGCATGCCGATGACGAAGCCAAGGTCGGTGGTGGAGGGGCCTGCAAGCTGGACCCAGACATGCAAGGACAGTAGTAGTGGATGCTTGGCCACATGTCTGTGCCGCGGCGTGGAGTGGCAAAGAATCAACAACTTGATGGTGTGGCATCATCCAAGTACATCTTACATAATGTATGAACTGGTACATGTGCAGTGAGACATAAATTATAGTAGGCCCTTCATCCCCGAATGATAAAGTACGAAAAGCGTTCACGTGTCGAATCCGATGACCCTGCTCACCGGACGCAGCATGATGACCGGCTTGTTCCTGACCGCCGCTTCGTCCGCCGCGTCGCCAATCTCGGAATCGTCCTCCGCACTGCTATCTGACTCCCCACCGGCATGTTTTGGTCCAAGCATGCTGACGACCCGGCTGATGTGCGCCTCGGACTGCTTGAAAGACGGAGGCGCGCGGAGGGAGGCGGCAGCGTCACGTATCGCCTTGATCACGTCGTGTTCGAGCTCGATGTTGAATAGGTCCAGAATGTATCGCCGCACGGGGAGACGATAGCGCTGGGAGGAGATGATGTGGAGCGCCCTGAAGAATACTGTCGGCGAAGTGAACGCGGAACGGTACTCGGGCCGCGACTTCATTCTGGCATAGTGAGGTGAGCACGGGATGATCGGTTCTGTTCGGCGGCAAAACTGACCTTGCCAAGGAACGTGAGGCTGCGTTGGCGATCACAGTGTTACTAAGGTTATCGATCGCAGTGATCACTTCAAGTTCTGTCTGCACTGTAGGCGGGAGTAGGCGGACATCAGCATCACTCTTGACTTCGATCGGTTCCCAGGTGGGCAGCTGGTTCAAAAGTTGTGAGATGACAATCTCGTGTATTCACGGATCCGTACCGAAATGAACCGGTCCAAGTCCACTGGTACACATAGACCGGTGGGGAGACCGAGAGGCGATAAAGTGGCCTCCCATCTGTAGTCGTCCAGTATCTCGGCTCCCTGTGTCGTTGATGATATCAAGCCCAGAACGAAAAAGCATGTCCTGGGAGTTGCGTCAGTGACTCCTCTGAAATCATACTCTTCTGACTAACCCTCGTACGGAAGGTATAAGGGAATGTTCTGCAATATCAAGAATCGATGGAATGATTTCTTCCTCCTCAAGGAATGGCAAGCCGCCTTCGGTGGCGCCGACATTACCCTGCACATCAATGAAACCACGATCACGACGAAGAAGGCACGTGAGATGACTCACAACCGCCCAAAGAATACTCTTCAGCTTCAGGATAAGTTCGAGATCTTCGCTCTCGAGACCATGCTGCCGAATGAAATGTGAAAATTCCGCAAAGTGTCCCTTCTCGCTCAAAACTTGACACCCAAGTTCGGTCTTGGACATCTCCCCGTAAAAATGAGGTGG
The DNA here is from genome assembly GCA_038094155.1 of Pulveroboletus cf. aberrans. Lineage (NCBI taxonomy): Eukaryota > Fungi > Basidiomycota > Agaricomycetes > Boletales > Boletaceae > Pulveroboletus > Pulveroboletus cf. aberrans. The sequence goes on along the minus strand of JBBPTO010000274.1, from coordinate 29,342 downwards.
GACAACGCCATCAAACGCTCTATGCGGTGCTGGTTAAGCTGAATCCGGAAAATAAATTATGATACTCACAGAACATCTTCATCATCCTCTGCAGCTTCGGAACTAAATACCTTGGCCAAAAAGATCTCCACTTGAACCACGTAGTAGATGTTCCGTTCCTTGAATGCTGGTGATAAGTCAAAGTTCAGGCGAGGACACCATCCTTACATGGAACCACATGTCCATCTCTCGAGCAATGTAGCCAGCACTGTAGAGATATCGGAATCCCGTCGGGGTGGACATGAACCTGGTGAGGTGATGTCATTCGGATGAACAATGAAAGACATCAAAGTTAGAACTGACTTTAGCAGCAAAGGATGACCTATTTCGCCAAGATGGTCCATCGTCGGTTGCATCTCCACGACAAGCTGGAGAAATTCCATTGAATCACACGCTTCTTCAAGGAACTGGATAGCTATCTCGCAAACTTCCGGGAAATGATCGTAGAGTTGCGTTAGGAGAAGCCGCAGGCTCCATGGAGCTGGGCTAGGTGAATTACGGATCAGCTCGCCAAGGTGAGTCGTCGAAAGTAGTCGAACTTGAACGTCTTCGGACGTCAAAGCCTTCAAGAGCACTATACGTGGATGTCCGTCGCTAAGACCTCATTAGGTTTAGCAGTAAGAAAACTTCAGCCAGTGCGTACATAGCGTAGTCCAGGTTCGTGATAACTGCATTTATAAGATCTTCACGGTTCCGGAGCTCGCTTAGATGGTAGAAGGCAGTAAATATCTTCGACTTCTCCATGAGGCTGTGGATCGTGTCAGAGACCATGTCTCGTAGAGCTGTCCTAACATACTCGAGTCCCTCTGCATGCTTGCTCAGAGTGCCAAGCATCTCGAAATAGCCGTAGGTCAAGGTATCTGACATACGTGTTTTAGAGAAAATTGGGTCAGATTCGGGAGTGCCATTGAACTGTCATTTGAGGTCAACGCAGCGAATCCCTGTAATAATGGCATACGCACCGGATCCAGCTGGGCAAAACTCTTCACAATCTGATCCAGAAAATCGTCCTCCGTCATAAGAAAGCGAATGCCGTCTTGGCTTGCGAGAAGGGTCGTGACGAGGTTGCACCCTAGTCGCACCCATCGGAAATTAGGCTGTCAAACGTGTTAATACGCAGTGAACGAGACCTCCCGCCGAACGAACCTGTTTGCGTGGAAGGTCCGAGAAACGATGTGAAAATGGATGAAAAAACGACATGAGGCGACGCATGAAGCGCGAAACTTTGATGGCTTCTTCCATCCGCTTAGGATTCAGAAGGGGACCATCAATTAATTCTTGGAGCATATCAAAGTTCCATTTTGTGTTGTCTTTGGTGAGTATGACCTAGAGAGTGCTTTTACGACGTCGGACGCGCATATATGAGAAGTCACTCACCTGAGTCTCCAACAACCAAGACTGAAATGTCTTGTCGTCCATCTGCATTCCGATCTTGATCTTGATCTGCTCTACTTGACGTTGCCCTCGACGAACGGCGTCCTCTGCAGAATTAGCTCTGCACAAGGATACCATTGAGATGAAAGCTATGCATGGGTAGGGCAGGACTTGCCTCGGTCTCGTACCCTTGAAGTTAGGCTGCAGCCTCGCACGATTACGGTTAAAACTATCGATCGCAGATATTGCTGACGTTCCGACGATCCTATGTTCCCCGCGGTTGTAATCAGATGCGAGATTGAATACGCGAGGGACGGCTTGTATGTTCGCCGCAATGGTCAGCGGCAAGACCCGGTTCGCCATTTGCATGACTTCTGCCATGAGCAAGGTGGCTTTCCGCGATAGGCTGGATGCAATGGTGCTCTCCTCCAGCATGCAAGTCAACGCCTGACAATACCATCAGAACGTGATTCTCTCGACTTGCGTGAAACGTGATTACATCTAACAAACCTGCATTAGTAAAGACCAGAAGTAGGAGAGCAATGTATTGGTCGGTCAGCTTCAGCGTTTCAGGCGGCCGTTCTGGCGACTTGTTTTCACTAACGAGCTCAGGCGAATTGCGTGGTTTACGGTACACTGCGAGATGTCAGCCTGAATCCCGTAGTGTAATAGCCGGGTTGCTCACTCGTTAACCGTCGTCCATCGATAAAGGTCTTGTACCACTCAGGGGCTTTGATGTTAAGAAGATCGAAGAACATGTCGAGAATGATTTCCTATATTATCATGAGCACTTGGTTTGCTGACTCCGGAGAACGTCAATGTACCCTTGTGTCGAGGGAAGGTATCCGCAACGTGTTGACGATGGATTTGATCGCCCTCCGATCCTCCATGCAGAAATACATCAGCCCTAGGATAGCGTGAGTTGTGAATGGACCAAGCATTGGTAGTACCGACCGCTCCAAGTTCGTAGCATGAGTTCTATGACTTTGGTGCAGCTCCTCATGCGTTCCGCGTGATCAGCTCCGCGTCCATAAGCATCGGTCACAGCCAAAAGTGCAATCTTGTAGGGTTATTTGAGACGGACTGACGCCATGACTTTTCGACGTACCTCGAGGTCGATACCCAATCGGAGGTAAGCGCGAGTGCGGGGAGAATCGATGATGTGAAGGAAGGTGGCTGCCAGGATGGGTCCGATCTCGACTGGGCCTTCGCCAAGGGCATGGAGGAGAAAGCGGATGCCGCCCGTGCGTGCAACCAGATCGATATCAAGTAAACCTGTCGTCGAGAGGGGGGTCAGGGCGGGGCAGTAACTCACTCACGATCTCGACGAACTCATCTCGGCCAAGGTCTCGACGCAAATCTGTCTGAACGGATCCTCTGCGTGCTCTGCGACGGCTACGAATGCACGCATTATCGGTTCGGACAGGGGAATCCAAGTCGACCCAACGCTACCGCGTCTGTCACGTTTCTCGGACACGACGTCGACGACAACACGGATGAGCTTGATGACTTGCTCTCTCTCAACGGCATGTTTGTTGTCACGGGCCAGGGACCTGGAAAAAGTTGACGCACAACACTAAGCGGGGAGAGAACGAGAGCACTTTACGATGAACCATTCCAAGGGCTGACGGTGTAACTCTTCGACAGAAGCGACATCAACGAGGGAATGACGAACGAGCCTGTAAGCGGCCGCACGGCAGTGATTTGAGGACTTGTCCGAGAGGGATGGTATCACGCTTGGAGGTCGTGTGAGACAGCGCCTGAATGGAGGAAAGAAAGGGACAGACGCTTGGACAAGTTCGGACACGCCCAGCTCGTAACGAACACGAAGATTGCGTTGGAGAAGATTGACGAGCTTATTCATGAGGTCTATACGGGTTTTGTCTATGTCGGAACTGGTGGGACTCGTAGGAGAAGTTGACGATGAGGCGGCCGTCGGCGCAGACGAACTCGGGCGAGAGATGGTTGTGAGGGATTTGAGGTACGCGTTCGCCTGGTTCAACGCGGTACGAAAATCATCTGAAGAGCGTTGGATGGGAGTACGGGGTGATTACGAGGGATTGTCACCTCTGTCTCTGTCGTCGCTGTCCGCTCTGAAGCGGAGTGTGGACGGGGGTGCCTGACCGGCGAACCTGCGTTTGGTTGGGAGACCAGCACCATTTCTCCTCCGTTTTCCGCGCGAAGTTTCTTGGAATGGAGTGAGTACCGAGACGAGGATGCAGGATCGGAGTCGAATTCACCTTGCTCGATTCTTCGGGTGAGCATCTCGATCTCGTTGGTGGCCATCTCGAGCTCCGACTCGACTTGGATTCGCATGGTGTCCTTATGGGGTCGTTTAGCGCGACGTTAGGACGAACAAGCCGGGCCGTACTGTGATCGGAAGCTTGAGGAATTTTTCCGCACCCTCCTTGATGCGGTTCTCCCTCTCGAGGAGGGCGGTGAGCTGGATCGCGCTCGTGACATGGCTGTGAGCATCGGGCTGTTTGTGCGTGTTATCCGAGTCCGTCAGAGCAGTCGACTGAGAGGCATCATGGACGTCATTGGTCGCGGGCATGGCCATCGAATATCCCGCTCGGCTCGGATTCGCTTGGGCAGCTCCTCCCCAATAGGAAATAGTCACGTGCACGGCAACTCCCGAGGAACTGCAAAGCCAAGCCACAACCACTCCAAGCCAGACTCATCCTACACCCCGCCTGTCAAGATGGGTGCGTCCCCGTCCGCCATGCTCCCCGTCCCCGCTGACCGTTCCCAGTTCGCTACGCCGCCGCCGCCCTCGCCACCAACCCGGAAAAAAGTCTGTCTTCCCGCCGTTTTCCGCGCCAATCTGACCTTTTTCCAGCCGCCCGCGCCCGCGGCGAGTACCTCCGCACCCACTTCAAGAACATGCGCGAGGTCGCTGCTGCCCTTTCCGGTGCGTTCCCATCAGACGCGCATCACATCGCATACCGAATCGCGCGCAGGCATGAAGCTGACCAAGGCATACGCTTACCTCGGCGACGTCTTGGAACACAAGCGAGTCATCCCCTTCCGTCGTTTCTCGGGCGGCGTCGGCCGCGCCAGCCAAGCAAAACAATTCAAGACCACCCAAGGCAAGCCTCGCGAACACAAGGCGATCACCCCAAACCTGACGCTCCCGCAGGTCGCTGGCCCGAGAAATCCGTCAAGTTCATCACCCGCCTCTTGAAGAACGCCGAGGCCAACGCTGACGCAAAGAGCCTGGAACTCGAAGATCTTCTCATCAAAAACATCGTCGTTCAGCAGGCACCCGTACGTTTTAACCACCTCTTCACGATCACCTTTTTAACCGCATCGATCCGTTCAGAAAACCCGTCGTCGCACGTACCGTGCACACGGTCGCATTAACCCTTACCAGGGTCATCCCTGCCACGTCGAGATTATCCTAAGCGTCTCGGGCGAGGAAGTGGAGCGGAGCAAGGACAAGGATGCCGTCGTCGCTTCTTCTCTCTCATCACTCAACCGGCGTCAGATTGCAAGGAGACGAATCGAAGCTGCGCGTGCATGATCCCACTCACCTAGCTTGTCACGACAGGGCACTACCGTTATGTATGCGAATATGCATATATGCTATGCACGATTTCGGGTAACATGAATGCATTTCACTGAGTAATGACGACAAGGAGCGTGTATATCATGGTGAGCAATACCTAGCATAAAGATAAGAAATAAAGACTAGCAAGGAGCGACGTTATGTGCCAAGAATTGGCGGGGTCGGTGTTTGATGATCCAAGTCATTCACTTCCTGCACCACGCCAGCGTGGGGGATCGATGGAAGTCTTATTGTCCTCAGAGTCGTCGGCTGTGAGGATCGTGAGATTAACATCCATTCCATTCCAACTGCACGGGACATACCAGTCGTTGCGAATGCGTTCTTCCCATTCCACTTCGGTGCCGACGAGGTATTCAGACAAGACGTGTTCCAACCAATCGCAGACGTAGTCGACGCGTTGGATCCTGAAGGGGGCGTGACACCTTTCCATGGCTGTGAACGGACAGAACTCGTCAGCGACGTTCAAACGCGATGGGTGACTCGACACGTACCCCTGACGGCCCAGGTGATCGGACGGTAACGCTTCAGGTTGATGAGACGCGATCCAGGCACCGACGGATGCTGATCATACTCTTCCGATCCAGTTCCGCGCGCGACTTCTCTGATAAAGAGCACTGTGACACACGTCAGTCGTGTCTACGCGATACGGATGAGAGAGCACCCACTCATTCCTGGCAACGCCGGGCAGGAACAGCTCTGCAAAGCCTCTTTGTAGGCCGCCATCTGACGGTTCTGGCCCGCATAGAAATCCCTCAACGTGTCCCGCATCTGTTCGTGAACCGGGTTGAGCTTCAATTTCTATAAAAGCGAATGAGTGCCGTCCGCGGTGAAAAACCCAAGCGTCACGCACCGCGATGAAGGGGAGCACGGTCGTGCGATCACACGCGAGGACGATCAGGCACGAGGCCGAGTAGTTGCGGAGCTCATGGCATCTCTGACTCACACCGTCAACCAGTCCCATCGTCGATCGGTCAAAGGGAAACTTACCATGGCCACCTCCAGGAAAAACTCAATCAGTTCGACTCGTTTCTGCACTGACTCCGCCGTCCCGATGGCGCTCATGACGAAGCGATGCAAGGCCCTCTCAAAGGCCATGAACTCAGCCACCTTGCGCCCCACCTCGGACGTGGGGTTCTCGTCGTTGCCGTCCCTCGTCATCAGATATCGAACCGCGTCTTCGGGCTCGAACGCGCGGTACTTTCCCCACAAGACCAACGTCAGTTGAAGTGCCAGCATGGCATGTCCACCGGGAGAATGAAAATGCTCCAGCTTGACCCTGGAAAAGTCGCCGTTCACCATCTCCTTCGTCCCCCGCGGTTCCCAGCTGCTGCAGAGTATCTCCCGTCGGTACTTGGATTCCGCGCGGGCGATGGTCCTCTCCTTGCGAAGACCCTTGGACTTGTCGCCGTCACAAGCACGTCGAAGCAACGATTCTGCCAGCTTGGAGGCGGCTTCGTGCGGTATGTCTCGTGCCAAGCAGGTATAGGTGAATTGGGTCAGAGGACTCAACACGGGCTCGGCATCCTCGGCTCGCCAGTGAAGGTCCACCCAGAGGTAGAGTAGCTTCGCGACGCGCACCTTCACCTGCATAGCATGCGATCTCGCGGTGGAGTCCGACTCACCCTCGTAATACCTGGCGAGTAAGGCCTCGAACGTTTCCTGAGGGCTCGAGAAAAAGCGGAAGCATAAGAAGAAGACGTCGATGATCTCCACGTCGTTGTCAACGTCGGGGCTAGTCATGTATCTCACGAGAGCCTTGAGGGACGCGAGTTGAGTTAGGCCGTTGCGATCCTTCCAGAGTTCGGTAGCATCATCGGGGTGGGGTACCTTGCCGACGTTGGGATCGATGAAGACGGGGAATTGAGCGAGAGAGTTACGGATGTTGACGGAGACGTGCACATAACCACAGTTGAGGGGTCCCGAGTCGCTGTTGACGAGCGTGGTAGACGAGTTCGTCGCAGCGGGAACAGACACGTCCAGGCGAGAAGGCCTCCTTTTGATCTTCTCGCGGAGGGGCTTGAGGAACGTAGAGACCTTGGACTCCTTGAGCGTGCGACTGAGGGTCTCTGTCGACTTTGATGCACAAATACCTATCCCGGGATCGGGCTGATACTGACGCTCCGCAGAAGAGTGCGAGACCGAAGAGGAAGCCTCTGAATCGTCTGCGATTGGGGCAACATCGGCTTCGATGGGGATCTGCGGCAGGGGCTTCAACTGCGCTGCGTCGTAGGCGACGGCGTGCAGGAAGCCCTTGAGGCTGGACATGGTCACGTCCAGAAGCTGCATGGCTTTCTGAATCGCTTCCCGACGCTCCGGATCAGATCGCTCGTCATAGTATGCACGTACGACGTTGACATGACCGAGGAACATGTCCTTGGAAAAGTGGACCCCCTTCAAAGCGGTGTGATATTTGGGACTGGTGGGCATTTGTTCTGGAAGATCGGCCATGGAGTGGAGGATCGCGTCGAGACAGTTGCAGAACACGGGGCCGAGTGCGCGTAGAGCATCGGAGTCCTGCGAGTCGGGAACCTTGCGCAGGAGGGCGATCGGGGACAAGATGGCGGGGAAGATCTTTTCGAGTTCAAGGTGAGGGACGGAGGCGGTGACGTCAAATGTAGCCGGGGCAAGATCGTCGCTGTCGACGACGCTCGAGTCTGTTTTGACGTCGGTTTGGATGAGCACGGGCTGGGGGCGCGCGCCTCGCGATCTCAGACGCGCCAGGGAGCGTTGGCTGCGAAGTGTGGCCATTTCGAAGTTTAGGTAGGACGGCCAGCATATTTAAGTGTTCGTAGTCTAGGGACAATAGGTCGACGCTTTGTGAGTCCACAAGCGCCCACAAGCGAGTGTGGATGCCAAATCGGGAGGAGAATCAAAGCGGCGTGCGATGACCATCCTCGACAACACGGGCGAAAATGAGCTCGTCCAGCTCCTGAATACCATCCAAGAGCTTTCGGATCAAGTCGCACAAAACAGGTCCCTTTCGGTCTCGCTGCACACCTCCGCGGGTGCTGTCAAGGTGGCGTCCATTCTCCTCGCGTTTTGCCGAGATTGAGTTCCTCCCGCAGAGTCAGGCTGCTCACTCCCAAACTGGCTTTGTCCTCCGGAGGTGTGTCTGAATTGTCGTGCGACCCCGCGCACAATACCCATTGTTCATAGATTCAACCTCGATAAGTCCCAAGGTGCTTGTCGACCGAGGCGCCCGTCCCCCGCTTATGAGTAACGTCTAGATGTGTACGATACCGAGCTCGAACGGATGAACGCGTCTCTCGCGACAGAAAACCAGGGCCTGCTGCATGTTAACAAGCAGCTGGGTGCCCTCATCAAAGAGTACGAGCAGACGTTGGAGAGCGTCATGGGCGCTTTCCGCACGAGGGCGGTACGTCATTCGCCGCCGCTTGCGCCTCGTCAGATTGAGCAGACACGTCTTTTTGCAGCGGGATGTACAGGAACACGAGCTCGCGTTGATTCGTGAATACGAAGCGAGGCTTCTCGCCAAGGAATCTGAGAACCTCCTCCGTGCGCTGTCATCGACCACCGCGGAATCGATTTCCCTGGGTCGCGTATCCGCCACCTTGCGCTCGCTCTTGCGTGTGCTCAACGGCGAAGACGTCCCTTCCCCGTCTTCTGCGAGTCTACCTCCCGAGTCCACCCCCTCGCCGTCAGAGGACTTTGATTTCGGACAGAAAGAGGTCGATGACTGGGCCCTGGAACGGGAGTGCGAACTATCGCGGCTAGAGCGTGAGAATGCCGTCCTCAGACGCTTGCTGGGCCTCGAGGTTCGGGAACCTGAATATTTAACGAGAAGCGGATCTGGGGGTGCCAATTCTGGTGAGCAACAGAGACCGCCGATTCCACGACCGAGTGAAGGCGCGACCCAAAAGAGATTGGGGGGAGCGCCTGGCACGGTCGGCCCTTACGGAACATATAAACGGAGTGCTGGACGACCAGGGTAGTCACGGCTGTTCATCATCCCTGGTTTGCATGGACGATTTTTCCGCCATCTTTAGGAACTGCATTACCCAGCATGCTGGTACAGCATTACATGTCGATATCCTATGGCAGACGATTATTTTTGCGTGTCGGCGCCAATCAGGCAGACAGCTTGAAGCGCATGGAACGGAAGCGAATTCGAATTATGCGACCACGATGGAGTAACCAGGAACGTGGCTGGCAGAATTGACGTTAACGTGTGCAATGTGATAGAGTCCGTGCACGAGTGCAAGGCAACCAGTTTCAAAGTTTACCCTGTCACCTCTCGTTTTCTTTTCCACCCAAGACAGAGCCCAGGATGCAGCGCGACGGGGACGAGGACGAATGGAGCAAGGCAAGTCGTAGTATTTTTTACTCTTCACGTCCCACGATGGTCTGGACTTGGTCACCGTCGTGTTGGTGGCTATCCGGCGCGCGTTCACTGCCTCTGATGACGACGACGAGTTATCTTACCTCTCTCGTGCCAGTTCTACCTCCCATCCTCTGACATGCCGACTCCCTCCTGGTTCCAACGCCGCCCTCCCTCAGCTTCCATACTAAGGCGCAAGGACCGCGCCTCCGCGAGCACTCAGTCCAGCCGTGGCCGTGAGTGTGCCAATCATGCTGTCTTCCGCCCCAGCTCACCCCCCCCTTAAAGATGTCGACGACTTTGGCTCTAGGTCCTCTGAATCAGCGCCCTCTACTGCACACGAGTCTGCCCACTCTGTCCCCCTCCACTCACACGTTCCCCAGTACACATCGACCGTTCCTTCCAGAAATCGCACGAGCATCCTGTCTGCTGCTTCCGACGCTCTCGGACTTCGCAGGAAAATGGGTTCTGTCTCTCGCAAAAAACCAAGCACCCCTCTGCCCAACTCGACCACCGTCATCCCAGAGGTCATCGAAATCAGTGCCCGCAACAACACAACCATCACAACATCGCTCGCACACAGAGATTATGAGCATGAAGAGCGTGAACGCCTCCGTGACGCTGCCGCGCAGTCGATTGGGCTAGGTCCAGACCTTCTCCAGAGCTCATACATGTCGGAAAGCCGCTTATCGTTGGATACCCTCCCAGATCCACCCCAGCCTCCACATATGCCCCCCTTCCCTGCCACGTTGGCCGCACTTCGTCCCTTTACACAATTTTCGGCAACGTTACCAAAGTTCACTCCCACTTCTTCGTTGCTTGTCTACGCGCTTGCAAAGCAATGGAAACTGCGTACAATCGTGCTCACATTACACCCTCTGACTCAGAAGACCCACGTCCATTTGTTCAAGGGCTCATCAAAAGACGACAAGGAAATCGAGAGAGTGCAAGTCACAGAAGATAGTGTCATTTTCGTTGCCGAAGAAGAGGTTGGCGGGAGAGGCAACGTGGTCAAATTTGCAGGCAAGGACGTTTCCGCGAAGCGATCTGGTCCAACTGCAGAGGATTGCTCGCACACCATGTGGTTTTTGCAGATCACGGACCCTGCCGAGTCGCAGCGTTGGATTACCGTCATCAAAAGTGCAGTGTTGACTCAGAGGTATAATTTGTACGGGTTTACGGTTTACCGGATGTCTAACAAGTGATTGTAGAGCTATACGCGTAGGCCTTGATATTCCGGCGCACGGAAACGGAGGAAACGAGCCAAAGGGGGACATGGATGTCATGCTCTCCATGCATCTGCAGGGTATCATAGCAATGCACCCTACCAAGCCCTCCCCGCCATCCTCCCCGATGCCGACTTCGCCTTCCCCTCCTCCATCGCTTCGTTCCCTGAGGATGAACGCCTCAACACCATCACCCACCATCGCCATGAAGGGAATGTTCTCCGGGACACGGGCCCGTTCACCTTCCGTTGAAGGCTCAACAACCCCGTCAGGGCATACAGAAGACTCATTCGGTGTGGTGGGCACCAGCCTTCTCACCATGCTCCGCAACAAATCTTCCGCAGATTCTACTTCCTCGCCCTCCCACTCCCTTCCTGTCCCCCTTGTACACACGCCCGTAAAAGGCTCGCCTACTCCTAGTCTCCGGTCAGCTTACGTACCGGTTGTCATTTCTGCGTCGGATTTAAAGATATCAAAGGATCGCGATGCACCAGATCTATCGACTGCGGCACCAATAGTCAGGCCTTCCAGTACAGCACCTGTCTTGAACACCCCGACGACACCTCTCGCACCCCTCGGCCCGTTGACATTGTCTCTCCAGCCACCCCCCAGGAAATGCAAAAATATCGCTGTTGCGACTTTGCCCCCCACTGCTTCATACGAGCAACAGGCACTGTACAAGCATGCTGGTGGCAATCGCAGTGTCGCAGGGAACTTTGGAATTCCGTCAAGGGGCTCCGATGATGTAACGCCAGGGGAAACTTCGCCTACTTCGCCTGACTCACCTACTTTTTCGGATGGATCATTCCTTCCGAGTTTGGGTTTGGAACCGCCGTCTTCATTTGACGAAGACAACAGTAGCGAAGAGAACGACGAAGTCACGCCGACTCTGCTGATAAACGGAACTATCAGTCGCTCCCTTCCTGGGGTTGGGTTCGTGCCGACGGACAAGTTTTTGCAGGCCACTGTTATCACCAAAAGGTGGTCGCGTCAGGGTGTTCCCCTTCCCAAGCAGCCCACACCTCCCTCCGGTCCTCCACCTTCCATTCCGCCTTCATCGGAGAACCATCCTCGTACTTCGGTCGAATCAAACATATCTTTACCGGCTACCTATTCCTCTGATCGTTCTCCAAGTGAGTCGTCATCTAATTCCCGCTCTCGGCCTCGACCCGGTACTGGCAGCGGTTCCTCGCTATCACCTTCGTTTTGGAAACGCGTCTCCGCTTCCTCGACATACAGCACCAGTTCAGCGAATACCTCTGACTCGCGAAGTCGGTCTTTGATAGTACCGTTGTCCTCCGGCATATCGAGACCGGTGTCGTTGTCCGTTTCTGGCACCTCGTCTGTGACGCATATTGCCACGAGTAAACGGCGTTCGATGCCGCCCCCGCGGCCAGCACCCAATTTTGCTCCCCCTCCTGCCCCGATGACTCAGGAAGCCATACGGCCTGGTTCCGCTCATGCCCCGCAAAAATCTCTGAGAAGTTCCATCGCACATCGTGCGTTACGGCTATCCCTGACCTCGCCCAAGCCACCGCCTTCCACCGCCCTTCCTCCTCGACCCGATGAATCTGTGATTCCTCGAGGTCATCGGCGGAGTTCTAGCACTGGCATGCCGGACTTCCATTCTACCCCTGGATCATCGTCGCGGCCGACATCATCGGTTCACTCGGGCGACGTCACCACTCCCAACCCCCCCACCTCTCCGTCCTCCCGAAGCCTCTCCATCCGACAACGTTTACGCATTCTGAGCACCCCTTCGACTTTGCAACCCCCCATTCAATCGCCTTCCTCCATGACGCGCTCTCTCCATGTGAGCACCTTGGATTTGAGCGACGACAACGACGACGACCCGCATACGCCCTATTTCCACGTTCCCCAGCCATTCGGGCTCGGCGAACCCATCACGATGACGCAAAACGAACCAAACTTTCTGCAACTCTCGACGCCGGTCTCACCGACGATTCCAAAGCTGTTGCCGAGGAACCCGTCGCGACCGATGTCACCACCATCACCATCATCGACGAGCAGCTTGGGAACGATGACCCCGCCGCCCCAACCACATCGCGACTTTGTCGCCCTGTCTCCGCCGCCTCGTAGGGGCTCCAGGCCCAATGCGTTCGCGACGACGCGAGCGGATAAGAACAACGTGGAGGAACCTGGGATGGCCTCGCGCGAAGAGGGCACGTCGCGAATGCTCTCTCAGCGCATGTCGGTGGTTTCGCTCGGTTTCGTGACGACTTGACGAGAGGTAGAATGTACTACACCATCACTAATTTCTTGCAATCCAAAACCACCTTGCAATGAGCAACACCAATCAGCCTGTACGATTGAGAGCGACATGAATTACAAAGTAGTATCGAGACGTTATAGAATTACAAAACGCGTGTGACGTAAGCGAGACCGAACGAAAAACGATACAATCATGCGAAGCTATTTTCTACATCTGCACTGTCTTCACCCTGCTCCAAGTTCGCAAACTGTAAAAGTGGTGCATGAGCGGTGATTTGCATCGACAAGCCATGTGTGACTCACAGTCAAGAACGCAGCAGGCCGATGTTCCTCCGCCCAGAAGAGGAGTGGTGTGTCAAGAGTCATGCTATACGGCAGGCTCGGTGACCATAGCTGAGTGAGTCCGATACCATAATTCCAGACTTTGCCCTCGGGCACAAGGGTCATGCCAAAGATACGATCTGACAGCAAAAGTTGGACGCGTTCCGACATGTTGGGGTTAAAGCCCGGTGGATTGGCTGAATTGTCCATATTTTTACGACCCCACTCGAACCCAGGGACAGTCAACGAATGCGCCGACAATGAGACGGATCCAGGGGTGAATGAGCACGCAATACAGATCGTTGATGATCCGAATTCTGGGTGGTCTGCCATGAGCTTTGCTTGTGTGGTAACGTCTGTCGGTGATAAGTGGTTCAACTCGAGTGCTTGCGTCTTCACCCAACCCAGGGGCTCGAGATCTTTCAACAAGAAATCATCCTTGGGAAGCTGAGCTGGCAGCTCAACATTGTTGTTGCTCCCACGTTGAGGTACCCAAGCCACCGCTTTTATTTCCTTGACCTGCTTATTGTCTGGCGGGGAGGCACCGTACATGAAGGCGGCAACTTGGGTACGCAAGTCCGCGGCGGTGATGAATGCGCGGAGGATGTTTTTTGGTAGCACGTACGTGTAGGAAGCTGCGTCGTCTTTCACGTCGTCGTTTGACACGTAGATGTGCTGGAGACGCAACGCTAGATGGGTCGCGGAAATGGCACGGACACGCCAGTCAGATTTACTGCTGAACACCTGTTGTTCATAGCTCGTTGCTGAGATGGCACCAAGTCTTCAGCATCATCCGTGACAAGTTGCCGAATTCACTTACTCGTCACCGTCTGGATAGTGTCACCATGAATGTTGGTCGTTTGGCTGATTGATGTTAAGTACAGCACCACTACTCCGGTAAAAACTCACGTTTGAACAGCTGTCACCTGTCCTTGTGCTTCGGTACCCTTCTCCAATTCTGCCATCTGTTGGCGTTGGACAGAGGGAGCAACAATCTCTTGTCCAAGAATGATATCGCGAATCTCACTGGCTGTCAGCGACGCGATGTTGACACTGTTTCGTTTACCAAAGTCCTTAAATCACAGGGATAACTCGTTAAGGAGAACTGACAATGGACAACGACACTACTCACAGCCAAAATGAGGTCCTTCATAGCAACCTCGACTTTGATCCATTCGTCGTCCGACAAGGTTGGCCACACGAAATGGGGTTCCGTTATCGTGGACTTGTCGGGGTGAAGGATAATCTTCGCCTTCTCGTTGTTGACATGCAATCCACGTAAGAGGAGAATGAGGCGGGAGAAAGCAGTGTAACTAGAGATAGATTTCAACCAGTCATCTATTGGACATGTGAGATCGGTCTCGTCAGAAGAAACTCGAAAACAAACCGTATAGACTGAACAGCACCATTTGGGGTTGTGTGGCACGCTACAGAGGGTTTTTGTTTTGATCAACGTTCCTCAGTGACACTGAGAACTTACGAGGATCAAATCACCAAATTTTTCCATCTTCATGCAAGCTTGGAAGGGAAGTTGTAGTTCGCTGCCCTTAATGACAATGTTCGGGAAGTCTAGCAAATGCACCTCGAGAGGATCTGGGGATGCAGGTGAGCCAGGTGTGAAGGTGATGGGGTGCGGTACTTACCCAACATTCCCTTGCGGGTGACGATGACTTGCTTGGGTTGTTCTTCAACCGGTAGAGAGCGAACCAATGCAGCCACTTCCTCGGCTGTTTTCCATTTTGCAAGCTGTCCTAAACGCTTTTGACCGGCCCAAACACTCGTGTGAATGATCTTCAAGAAAAGCTGCCCCGATCGCGGGTTGAAGATGAATATAGCTCCATCTGAGGGAAAATAAGCCCTCGTTACGAGAGTCACGGCTGACAGCTTACTGATTGGTTTGGTGGTCAAGTTCCCCTCGAACGTCTTG
Organism: Pulveroboletus cf. aberrans; assembly: GCA_038094155.1. Taxonomy (NCBI): domain Eukaryota; kingdom Fungi; phylum Basidiomycota; class Agaricomycetes; order Boletales; family Boletaceae; genus Pulveroboletus; species Pulveroboletus cf. aberrans. The sequence continues at coordinate 14,316 of JBBPTO010000274.1, read as the reverse complement.
TGAATTGTGACACGATAAACGTTTGTATCGTCAACGAACCCTAAACTGGTGGTGAGTCATGTCATCACACTCAACTTTGATGTGCGTACAAATGATCTGATTCGAGAACAGCTCCGAGTAGTTCTGACTGTTTAAGTAGGGTTCCGTTGGCTCCGAGGAGTATAGTTGCAGACCCTTGCGTATGCGCTCGCGCAGGACGTGACAGGCGGGGTTGGCTTTCATGATCTTGGCCATAGCCTGTTGAACGAGAGGCTTCATACCAGGGAACCAATTTCCATATGCCGACCACAGATTGTAAGCCAGGTCCATGCCAATCATGACACCAGTGGGAGATGGATAGATGCTCATTGAGTCAGATACCTGATAGATATGAGCCAAAGCCACGTATTCACAATCGTAACCACTTACGTAGTCGAGGAACTTGGCTCGTGTATACCGCTCGATATCATGGGAATCGAAATCACCCCATCGAAGCTGTACATCAATCCAATACTTGTTACTTGTCGTACCATCCAAGACATCTTTGTTCTGTTCCGAGAGATGAGCTTGAATGTTAACCTATCCAGTGGAAAAACGTACATCCGTCACAAGCGATGGACGGGTAATATTCCATTTATAGGCAGAGAACAACAGAATATCGGCGCATGAAGAGTTCATCTTGTAACTCTTACGAGGATGAATCGTCTCTTTCTGAACCGTCTCGATCTGCAAGGGTTCAAGCTCCTGGTCAAATACCTGACACAAGTCCATGACCACGCTCTCGTGAACTACAAGATCTGATGAGAGTGAAACTAGCACCATAGACGATAGGACTCACTCTTCTGCCACAGGTGAGCACGGAAGATCTGAATTAAGCTGATCTTGAGTGTAGGAATCTTGCCATGCATGAAGATGCCAGTCAAGTCAAGCTGGACCTGGAAACCAACGTAAACGTTCGCGCGATTGATCGTTGGGCTCCACCACAAGGTAAATCGACGGTTAGGAATTTGGTTCAGACCCGATCGTTGGGCGTTCGTAAGCTTCTTATATCGCATAGACTCTTCGAAACCGGACGCTTTCTCCCAGAAGAGACCCTCCCAAGTTGGGAAGTAAGTACCCTTGAATAGTGTATGCTCGAGAATTCCTTCAACACCGCCAAGAGCCGCGATGACATCCACACGGTAGTTGTTAAGTTGCCACAGTTTTCCATCGTGTCTCTGTGAAGTCCACCAGAAGGGATTGCTGTAAACGGTCAGTCGAATGCAAACAACGGAAATTCTTAGGAAGACTCACTGTTTCAACAACTGGTATTGTTTCCAGTCAGTACGCACGCGCCAGCCTCGGTCGTAGGCCAAACTTGACAGAAGTGTCAATGAGGAATGGCGCTATTGCTCTTGAGACTTACGTGTGCCGATCCTTTTGGAATAAAGTGTTGATTCGAGGTATACCTCTATCCCAACTGTCTTCAAGATCTTCTAGAGTTAGACGGCGGTTCTGCGCGTTCGCTTCCTTTCGCTTCATGGAGTATTCTGACCACACCCGCGCAGAATCCAAGAACTCGGCTTCCCATGGCTGGAGGTAGCGGTACAAGTTGGGAATGAGTTGATCCTCTTCGTGGGACATTCCAGCACGGAAGTGAGTGACCCCGACGTCAGTCTGCTTCGACCAACGAAGATCACTCTGAGGGATCAGAACATGACCCATGGACAACATTCCCAGACCGCCAAGTTCCTTGGGTGTGTAGAACACGACTGGCGGAAAACGTGAGGGCATTTTACTGTTCAGGCCGATCTTCACCCGCGTTTGGATCTTGTTCTCTGCCTTCACCAACGCGTCGAGTAACTCGTTTGTGTGAATGACTGCCTCACGATAATAGGTCATAAGACCAATAAGGGCGGTATTCCACTTGTTGACGATCTTGGAGAAAGTCGTCGAACCAGAACTCATCAGCACTTGCCGAATGCGATTGTTGAATTGTTGAACACCTACAACAGAACGTCAGAATCCTGATGAAGGAATTACAATAATCTTATGCACCTTCGTCAGACACACGAAGGAATGCCTGTGCAGTGCGCTCCTTAGTTTGCTCATTCGTGAGGTTCCAAACCGCATCCTTCAACGAAAATTGCTCTCCTCCCATTGTCCTGATTTTCGGCAATATACGAACTTCAAAGCCACACATAGAGAACAGAAGTTGTGGGTTATTCTGGGAGTAGACGCTGACGAATGTGTCTTCCCACTCGATTGTAGTCAATGACCTGGGCAAGCTTTGTTTCACGTTCCAGAAGACAGCTCTGCCAAGGTTAACATCATGCTTGATGAGCCTCATTCGACAGTCACGGGGCCAACAACGTTTGTTATTGTAACCGATAACGTTGTTGTTTGTCGGATCTGGGTTGGCGCTCAAGTAACGTTGAATGAGATCACGAGCCTCATCGGCTGTGAAACGGAAGAGGATGTGTAGTCTGTCGACGTAGCGGGAATATAGTCGAATGGGATGTCGCGTTTCGGTGGCAGAATCGCGGAACTGCAGGAAGTTGTTCGGCATCTGAGGTGGTCCGGCCATTTCGCTGGCCCTCTGAAGTCCGAGGACCAAAAGATCGAGCACGAGGCCATAATACTGGAAGACAAAAGCAGAAAATTGGAGACCACGGATGAGACCGTACGCATTGGTGTGGGCCATGTCCTTGTAGGTCAAAACTGAACAGAATTCATCAGAATTCGTCGTTACAAGAAGATGCAACTTACCCGTATTATTCTTCGCAGTGATGTAGTCCGCCAAATTGTGATCCAAGATGAGACGAAGTAGACGGTTGAGAAGGGTCAAGTCGATCTTCTCATAAACCTTGGAGAACACCGTTTCCATCATAACGTTGCATTCGCCTTCACCCGTCTCCCAGATATCAGTCAAGTTGTTGATACCTTGACACCATTTGTACACGAGGAGAGGAGGTGGCTCAGTATCAGCGGGCTTAATCCAAGCAGGGAACAACCCTCTCTTGTCCGCTTCGAAAAACAGGAATTGATCAAGGTACTAGATAGACGATCCGTTAGCGTGCGAACCCAAATTAGCAACATACATACCGCATCAGTTATCTTCTCTACAGGCTCGATGTCGTAGCAAGGGATCAATTTGTCATAGGTGTCAAAAAATTCGATGCCTGCTTCTTTGAAGGCACGTTGTGTGAGAAGCAGACGTTTGATACGCGACAAACCTGCGCCACATGAGATACTCTATGATCCAAATGAGCAAAACGTGAACTCACATTCGTGAGGGTTGTCATATGCTTGTTCAATAAGAGCCAGTTCCTCGCGTTGCGATTGATTGAGTCGTCCCTTAACCGAGTAAGCTTCCTTCAATTTCTCGAGGGCTAAAACCAAAAGTTTGGTATCGTGCTTGTACGACAGGGGCCTAATCCGCAACGTAAGACGCAAACATGAAGTCAACATGAACTCGACCTACGGGAATGGAATGGGGGCGAATTTCCGACTTTCCAACCAATGAACGGTCGCAGTGTATATGGCCACAGCTTCTTCCGCACTGATGTACGGACCATCCTTGAGATAGCCATGTTGCCGCTCCTGTTCAGCCTTCAAGTAAAGACCTAGTTGATTGTCAGAGCAACCACGAGCACAGAAAGGATGATCACCCACGAGTAAGCCGACCCAAATTCTTCTTCACAACCGCCTTGTCGACCGTAGCACCACGCCGGATGCGTTCCCGGTTGTAGTGGGCGACACTGGATAAGGTCACACATTTATGCAAACCATCGGGAAAAAAAAAGAACTTACGAGCACCACCAATCAGCCTTGCTTTTTATATACCGCAAAATGATGTTTTCGATAGCAGTCGGCATTCCTGGAACCTTCCAGGGAATATTGGCCTTCCAACACCTCCAAGCTTCGGATAGGTGCTGTAGAATCGTCTTTGCCTTGTTCTGCTTGATGGACTCCGGCATCATGTCCAAGATATCGTGCATAACAGCCGCACGGAGCTCAAGGTCATAATGCGACTCGACGCGTTGTTTCGTTACGGTTTTTGCGATACCCTTGCTGTTACGACCCTCGAACTGACGCGCAAGAAGGTTCCCAAGCCAACGTTCGAGAAGGGGGACAATGCCACGCATGAAGAAAAGCCAGACTCGCCAACCAGGTGCCCAAAAACCACATCCAGGTCCCTTTCCAACAGGACCTGTATTGAAGCGATAATATATCAAGTGCTTCAAATCCTTGGTCATACGGACTTGTCTCATTAACTAGTACGACAGATTAGCAAACAAAGAGAGATGAAGGGGTGAGAACTAACCTTGTACTTATAGCGGTACATACCGGTAAGGGCACCGATGTGAGCAAAGATGTATTGCAAGGCATCAGCGAGTTGGAAAGCATCAACGTTTCCTAGCCGGAATTGGACGTGCGCATCAACAACCAGCTTCGTCAGCCGCAAGATTTCACGACACAGGTGGAAGGCATTTCCAAAGCGAGACTTCTTGCGCTCTTTGGTCGTGAGCGTCTTAACGGGTTTCAAGTTCATATTGTAGTCGAGGTGAAGGTAGTTCAGATTCTAATAAAAACGATCAACGAGGAGCGGTGGTGAACGTCAGAAATCTTAGTTACCTTGCGATGAATTAACAAATTGAGCATGTTGTAACCCTGTCTACAGACTTGCAGGCCGGCTTCGACCCAATCGAGCCTGGTGGTCTGGAAAAATTTGGTTGCTTTGAGCTGCCGGAACAGGTTCTTCTTCGTCATAGCCTTCTCCTGGCGATTCTTGAGCTCGTTCAGAACATAACACTTGAGCAGCTTCTGATACGAGACGCGAACTTTCACGGGCTGATTGGGAGGACAATGCTCCAAATACCAATTCTTCACCAATGGAACATCTTGTGCACGTCTCATACGGCCAGACCGACGGTTGTACGGATCGGGAGCCCACCACAAACCGATAGCATCTGCTGTGAGATCGTTTTCCAGTGGTTTATCCTCCAAAAATGGCTGCACTTCTTCAGGAAGTTCAAAGTCGTCGTCATCAGCAGCACCGTTGGGACCAAAGATTCTATCTTCATGGGGTACAAGAGGTGCATTCTTGGGTGTTGCTCCTCGGAGGGAGATGGGGTTGATGAGGGGATCGAAATAGAAAGCGGGCAAGTCCGGATCATCCGTCCGAATGTAGACATTTTTGGGAACGTGGTAGGGGGACAGGTGGACTGACCGAGGTAACGAGTTGTACAGATGAGGAAACGCGACTTTGTATTCCGTACGGATTTGATTCCGGATGATCACCTTGCCAATGTCATTGAACTCGTTCCAATCTTCATCGAATGTGTCCATATCGCGGTAAAGCGGCTCAAATTTGGGCCCCCCCGGGATAGCCATGTTGAGTGCCTTGGCCGTAAAGAAGGACTTCTTGTCGAACAAGTAACTTGCATTATTATCTGGACTATCCGACAATAGAGTACGCCCAAGACGATAGAGATTCGCCATGATGGGAAGGGTGAGTGACCAGTAGCGATATGAGGAACCATTGATGGCAGGGGTGTCGACAAGAGGCTTTGGGTCATAAAACCAGTCAACGATTGCGCCATCTTCGTCAGAGTCAAGCTCCAGCTGAATTGCTTCCAAAGGCTCGACATCAAGAACGTTGTCCCCATAGTCCAGAGGTGGCTCTTCGTCGTCAAAAGGAGGGAAGCGCATACGCTTAAAATGTCTACGGTCACGTTTCTCTCGGCGCATCGCAAGCCACATTGTACTCCACTGCGCGTGATAAACGGGCTCGATAACACGGGGAATCTCGTTCACGAAAGTAATAGCACCAGTGATGTGATAGAGGACGGGGACTTCGCGGACTTGTTCCCATGGGTAGGGGATGTTTTCAAGAAGCTTCATTACAGCGTGGGGCACGTACTTGAGTGCACCAAGGTGAACGCGCTTGTCGTTGCGGAACTTCCTGTTGCTCATATCCCCATGATCCTTGATAATTTTTCGGACGTGCTCGGGGGGCAAGTCCTGCGAGACACGTCAGCACAATGACGACTGCAGACAAAACTGTGCATACTTGTTTGCCCATGTCAACGTACCCACCCTTGCGTTTTTCGCCATAACGTTTTCTTTGCATCGAAACCCATTTTTGCGATTTTTGCGCAAGCATTTCAGGAGGCATACGGGATGGTGCACGCTGGTTGAAGCCCGGCGGTGGAGGCATGCCTGGCGGTGGGGGCGGCATGCCCGGTGGAGGGGGAACAAACGCAGCGCTCATCGTCAATGTTGTGGGCAACGCGAAAGAGTCCTTGGCTTAGTCATTTGGACAAGTCGGACTAATTCCAATCTCCGACCCTATAAGATAGGCATTAGTTGGCACCTACTAGTACGGATCCGTACCCTTGCTAATCTGCATCAGTGTGATCGGAGAGCTAGGTCGTGGTAAGTCATACCTCCTTGTACAAACATGGCGAATGAAGCTGGGCACTGGGGTGGAGAGAATGCCCGGGAGACGAGTCGGTGTGTCCTGGATGGTCAACGATATGCCAGTGATAGCACCCCCTTTGCCATATTGTTAATGGCCACGAACATTCCAGTATTTGCCCACTCGACTGAACCCTTAAGGCTGGTATATCACTCACGTTAACGTTGTCAATTTTTGAACGGTGGACGTTGGATGTCCCGTCCAGAAAAAAATGGAGGTAGGCAACCAAAAATGCCACGGTGACTGCACTCCTAACTTTGGATGTCTAGGATGGAGATCCCTTGGTCATTTCGTGCAACGCATGTCATTTACAATGGCACAACAACACAATCCATATTTATGCAGTGACCGCTTGATAAGTCTTTCGCGAGCATTTCCAGAGCTCTGATTGGACGACGACCCACAAGAAAAGGAAACTCAAGGTCCTCCTCAACCTAAGGAGCGAGAAAAGCGTATTCTGGTTTGCCGATCCGGGCCACTGGGTGCAGGCCTGTCACATCCCTGCTCAGATGAACGGGGCGAAACTCGGAGTGGGACTCCCCCTTTCAAGAAATTACTGGGCTGTCCCGTGGATGTCATTTTTCACCCAAATGAGGGAACCTTCTTCTCTCTTTTCAATGTAAGAGTGAGAACTCGGGGCTCGCACGTTCGGTGATGTACTTTCCGCCTTCATCCTGGAGCTGACTTGGACCCATTCAAATCATTTAGACGCGCTTACTTCAGCACCTCGCTCCATTGGCCACGCAGCCGCTGGTTTTGGGACACATAAAAAGGGGGCCGTCAGCCACCGGTTAGAAGCTATATCTTTCATAGCACCCCTTTGCAACACCCAAAGCTTTCACCTCTTGAATATGGGCGATGCGATTGCCGCAATTCAAATTCTGGATATCCGAGACCGCCAAAACGGTACGGATAAACCCCATGATGTCATGCGCGACATCATCGTTGGGGGCCTCAAAGCACCGTACAACGCGAAGACATTACCCACCATACTCCTTTACGATGAGCACGGTCTCAGGCTTTATGAAAAAATCACCACAGATGCGCCAGAATACTACTTGTTTGCCGCTGAGGAAGAAATACTCGACGACCACGTATCTGAAATTGTGCAGGTCATGCAAACCCGCTGGTCCGCAAGGGATGGGGGCATACCAACACAGATCTTGCTGGAGCTCGGCGCGGGGTGAGTCTTGCAAAGTTCCTTAGGCCGTTCTCCGTGTTTGGTACCATCATGTGCCAAAATACAAGCACGTATCCGAATCGTGGCTATACTTGGAATCTAATGCCACAATCTGGGCGTCACTGATGCGTAACCCAGTGCTCTTAGAAAGACTTCTCATATATTGCATGCTTTTGCCACCCAGGTGTCGGGGACTCCTTCCATCCCTCCTGTGACATACTTTGCACTCGATCTCGAAGAACAAGAAATCCAACGGAATCTGATTCAACTTCTCGATTCCAATGTGGGCACTACTATGCACGGAAAGATCGAAGCAAAGGGTTTGCTTGGCACCTACGAAAACGGCGTGGCTTTTGTGCTCCAAGGTGGCTTACAGGAGGCAGTCAATGGTGAGATCGGTCCCAATGGTGGTATCCCACCGCCCGATTGCCGCACGCTTTGGACCACTAGTCAGAAAGCTTGCGCCAGGTTACCCGCATCTACCGGGGAGCTTATGGGGGACGCCACGGCGAAGCCGACCACACCAGAACCGCAACTTCACCTGCTTTTCTTGGGCTCGTCTATTGGCAATTTTTCACGCGAAGAGGATGCCCAGTTCCTTCGCTCGCTGCCGTTACGTGCTGATTCCGGAGACACCCTGTTACTTGGTCTCGATCACGACAACAGCCGCGAGGAAATCGAGATCGCCTACAATGATCCTAAAGGTTTTACCAGGAACTTCATTATGAATGGCCTCAACGCAGCGGGGACCGTTCTGGGAAACTCGGAACTGTTTGATCTCAGGAATTGGGAATATTTCAATTCCTACGACGAGCATAGTCGTGAGTGTCTTCCAGGTTTGATGAGCCATGGGTTCCTTAATCACGCTACTCTAGGTGCCCACGAAGCATTTTTCAAATGCGTACGGCCCCATTGTATCACCATCCCAGACAGCGATGACAAAATCTATTTCGTGAAGGACGAACTCATCAAGATTGAGACATCGATGAAGGTAAGAAAAATTGAAATCGTTCGTTGCCAGATTTTGACATTCATGTTTTCGTGCAGTACTCAGAAAGAGACGCCTATACATTATTTACCAATGCCAACTTGCGACCCATCCGACGTTGGACTGATAGCACGTCACGCTACTCTCTTTGGTTATTAGAGCGTCCACCATTCGGGTTTCCTTTATTACCCTCACCCGCTACACCTGCCCGAAATATCATCGGCCAGAGGTTTGGCGTGCCGACCATGCAGGATTGGCGAGAGATGTGGAAGGCTTGGGACTTCATAACACTTCAGATGATCCCGTCAACCATGCTTTTCGAGAAGCCTATTGACCTCCGTCACATTTGCTTGTTCTACCTTGGTCACATCCCCACGTTTTTGGACATTCACCTCTCCCGCTTGTTGCAAGAACCTCATACTCAGCCCGGGGAGTTCAAGGTCAGTTTCGTATCGCTATTTGTGACTGTTGCTCAAGTTTGTTCTGTAGTTTATATTCGAAGTAGGTTCCCTTATTTCGCAATGCACATGGCTAAATATTCTCTTCATGACAGAGGGGTATTGACCCGCATGTGGATGATCCAACCCTGTGTCATGTCCGTTCCTCTCCTAAGGTCGTCTTCCATAATCTGACACACTCTGGTCAGGCACACTCTGAAGTTCCACAGAACAACGAAGACTGGCCATCACTTAACACCATTCTCTCCTTCGGTAAAGTTGTGCGAGAGAGACTCGCGAAACTGTATATGGATATATCTAGCGGCACTGTGCCGTTGACGAGAAGGGTAGCTCGAGTGCTTTGCATGACATATGAGCATGAGGGATTACACATCGAGGTTCTTCACTTCACCCATTTTCTTGACGTCGTTTTTACAAGATTTCAGACTTTGTTGTACATGCTTCTTCAGCGGGCTGGGACTGGAACTATTCCACCCCCAAACTTTACTCCGCCTCCATGGGAATCACTCCTTGCACTCTGGAATACTCTTCCTAAACCATCTTCTCCCACTGTCGTCGTCGAAGCAACTACTGTCACCCTCGGTATCGACGACATGGAAGGAGATGATGCTGTTAAGGCGTCAGACTTGAATGGGCATATCTTTGGCTGGGACAACGAAAGCCCATCTCGCCAGGTTGCTGTTGATGCTTTTAGAATCTCTTGGAGGCCCATCACCAATGGAGAATTCTTCGAATTCTACACAGTTGCCCGGAAGAACAAAGCCAGCTTCCCTGCTAGCTGGGTAAAATTCGAGGATGGACAGATTGGGGTCCGTACGCTACATGGTCCTGTGCCCATGAAGATCGCCCAGGATTGGCCAGTCGTGACCTCTTACGACAACTTGTCGGCATATGCAAGTGTGAAAGGCGGAAGACTTCCCACTGAACCGGAGCTCCGCGTGTTCATGGATAAATTCGAGTGTGGCTACGAGGGCGGCGCTAATATCGGGTTCAGAAATTGGCATCCCATCCCGTGAGTTTATATTCGCTAAATCCGTTTATTTGCTAACACGGAGTCGGTTCAGAGCTACGACCGGTATAGACAACCGCATGGGCCAGGGACACAATGGCGGCGTGTGGGAATGGACATCGACTATATTCGATAAGTTTGACGGCTTCGTTCCGTCCCAGCTGTACCCCGGGTAAGCAAAGTCTATCCGATACGTGGTCAGCTAGTAACCTCCGCCGAAGCTACTCTGCAGATTTCTTTGATGGCCGCCATCAAGTTGTTGTACGTCAGCTACAGCTTTTTCCTATCTTTCATTTATCGACGTTTTCTCCACAGCTGGGAGGATCTTATGTCACGATTCCACGGATCGCCGAAAGGCGGAGTGTGCGCAACTGGTACCAGCACAACTACCCCTACCCTTGGATCGGTGGTAGAATCGTATATGACATGTAAGGAGAGATAGTAGACGATCGCCCTGATCGTATATTGTGCCCTCAAGTCCTGTGTGTCGTTACATCTTGAAACCCCCCTCTTCCCGGGCGAAGTCTATAACGTACATTTTTCTTCCTAGAATTCTTGGAGGGATGTGCTCCCACTGGCAAGTCGAATCCCTCGAAGTACACAGTTTCATTCGCAATGACGGCCTTGGTCCGAGTCCACGTGTCAAGGCTCAGACGATCGGTGCTAAGTGGGTGACGTATTGGTCCCACAGGGAGAGCCTACTCTTTCACACACCAACGGCGACGGCACGGATCGGTGAGCATACACAAGCGAGAACAGCGCGAACCCAGACATCTTCAACACACACAACACCTTTTCTACCATGCGTCTCTTCGCCAACTTCTTCCTGTATATCGTGACGAAGTGCGCCCAATTCCGAGTCGGCTTGCGAAGGTGATAGGATATGTGTTGGCCGCGATGACTATAGACTTTGGGTTTGCGTGCATCGAATGAGAGGCGTGATCTATGCATCGACAGCACAGCCACTTCGGTAGGGACCGGATTCGGCTTTGTTGAAACGACGACAGTACAATGTCGCTCCTCCGCGTTTGCCGCGTGCGTCCAACTATAAACACGTTGGCCCGTGGTCTTACGACTGGCGCGCCGACACAAACTCAAGTTCCAGCCGAGAAATCGGAGAGCACGCAGATTGCCGAACCCATCCATGGCGAGGTTTTCACCGCCGACGTAGTCAGTGGTGCACCTCGTAAGTCCCCCAGTCCTCACTGTCATGAAATTGGCAGACCCGTCCTGTTTTTAGCCGAGCTTCGTCACCGCGCAGTGCGCATTTACCAACCTACGCGCAACACCATGCAAAGTGGTCCAGGAAAGTCGGAACGTTGGCGTCTCGACTGGGATATCCTGCAGGGTGCCGGTCGTTGGGAAAACCCGTTGATGGGCTACGCTAGTTCGTGAGTAACTGCTGTACGAATCTCTGAACCTCACTTGACCATTGCGGTTAGGGCGGACTACATGCAAGGCACACGCCTCTCCTTCAAGAGCAAGGAAGATGCCATTCACTTTGCTGAGAAGCAAGGCATGTAATCTTTTTCTCCCGTAGTTCTCTCGCTGACGTCACGTTTTCCGGACCTAGGGTGGGACTACTACGTGTGAGTTGTTATCGTTTCTGTGTACTTGTCGTTCACCGATCTTCGCTATGTAGCCAACCGGAAACCGTAAAACGGATCCCTCCGAAGAATTACGCAGAGAACTTTGTATACAAACCGCGCACGCTCCGTATCATGCGTACAAAGTAGAGCATATCACTTCAATGAATATTGCACTGCTTTCACATCGACTTCACTGGACGTTCCCAGAACGTTCACATCTCGGGATATACTCCATGATCCGGCATAAGATACCATTAACCCATTGCCGAAGAACATTTGACTCATCTTTGCAAGGGTATTCTGCGCCTATCACCCGCTATAAAAATGTCTCCGCGTTTAAAAACTTAGCCTGCTGTCTCTGGTCATTTGCCGGTGACAGGCTGTCGTTCAAGTTGTGTGCCTCTGGATTCCCGCTCGGGGTTGCACATTGCACAGCTAAGCACCGAACCTCATTTTTATAGTGTACAAGCATGTCGCCGACCAGTGCATCGTACATCATGCCGATTTTTCTACAGTTCCAAGGCGGTGTTTCTATGTCAATTCTTCCCTGCCCTGAGTATCCTACGCGCTGGTTATAACTGGTTTATCCTCGAAGATAAGTGAAAAACTTCCGCTGTCTTGACGGGGCCGACGGGCGATGTGTCGGTGGGCGGTCTAGCCCCTGGCCAAAGTTGGAACGAGCGTCTGGTTACGTTTCCTGATTTATCGATAACTTTGCACAGACATCATAAGGACGTGGCGTTGGGCTATCAAGTGATGCTGATGTCCAAGAGACTCTGTCATCGATCCTGGGTGCAAACTCCTACTTGCGTGTTGCTACCAGCAAACGTATATGCACGAAGCACAACAACTCCAGTCTTACAGGTGGCTCGGTGACCAATCATTGAGCCATTGAGCTGCTGCTACTGCTAGCGTCCGGACACATGACGCCTTGGCCGGGACTCTTTGCAATTTGCAAACCGATGCCCCAAACCGATGGGACACTCCGTATACATTCTGTCGGCCGGGATAGAATGTCTACCTCCGCCACATTACCAAACCCCCGAAGTTAGACGGAAACGGTTATGGCGGTTAGAGACTCCCGATACACAGTTATAAAGGCGGGCATGAAGACGTATATTTCTTTATCCAAATTGCCCTACTTCACCTATCGTTTCTTCCAGCCGGCTTCACCATACGTCAGCTTTCTTCTCATCATGAACCTCATCTCATCCCTTGGCATTCTCTTCGTCTCAGTTTTGCCATGCTTTGCACAGAACGGCACCTTCAAAGTCTATTACAATACTTTCTATGACGATGCCACCTGGTCTCTTGATGACACCGCCTGTTCCAACGGAGTCAACGGGCTCGAATCCAAGTGGCCCGTCTTGGGAGACGTCCCCGGCTTTCCAAAGGTAGGGGGCGTCCCGGGACTCGTCTGGAACTCCACCCTGTGCGGAACATGTTGGCAGCTCACTTATGCTGCCTCCGACGGCACCTTGGTCAACACGACGATTGTCGGGGTTGATGCAGCAACTGGTGCCTTCGACATCGCTGAGAACGCAATGAGCGCCTGGGTGGGCTCCGTTGGTATAAATGCAGGTTCTGTGATGGCAACAGCCGTCCAAGTTGCCCCTTCTGTTTGTGGGATATCTGGAGTGAGTGATGCAAACATTAGTTCTTTCACGACTAATCATGTCACCATGCTCTCTTCAGTGACGCTAAACAATATGGATATGTCGTGCATTTAATCCGTGACGTCTGTTTATAATGTTGGGAGCCTACTGCTTTGGTTTGGTCGGGAAATGGTTGCTACAGGAATGACTGGAATCCTTAATCTAGTACTTGATGGATGTATATGGGCGTCTTCTGTCTTCGAATGAGTCTCTTTCATCACAAATCTAAGATTTATCACGTAGAAGATCTTCAAGTGTCTGCAGGAGGGAGACGGGGGAATAAATTCACCCTGCCAGGCTACCGTATGATCTATATAGGTGAGACGGTATCTGTGCGCAACCAAGGTGTCGACGGAGATCCACTGGCGTGGGCCAAAGTCGTCAGCCAAGTGCCTTCCAAAAAGATGTGTACTGTCTAGATGCATTGTGCCGCTAATTATCGTGATTGTTAGCATCCCCCCAATCGGAGACCTGCCGGCGCCAGGTTCAGGATGACTAGTTGGCAATCGGGGCAACGTAACTCAGGGACCACGGATCTCCAATGACCTGCACCCGGAAACTTCTTGAGTGTAGAACCATATCTCGATGGTGCGACAGACGTTAGTTTAAGCAAATTGACAATGGTTTCTATCAGAGAGGTACATGTCACCGGATGACACAAACGGTAAGTTCTCGCGTCAGTCTCAGAATCTATACATTTGTATGCGCTGCATTCCTAAATACATAAATGATGTTACATAACTCTGCTTGGTTTAACGGATCTTATCAAGTACCATTCATTTTTCTACGAGTTGCACTGCCCGCTACAGTCGTTTGCAGAATAAACTGCACAATCCGTAATTGGAACTTTGTATTTGGAGTTGTTTGTCCTAACGTAAAATGCCCGGAAACCCTAGCTTATGGTTGAACGTTGAACGTTGAAGCTGTCATGTCACACTAGCTACCACGACAACACCTACGGGTATTCTTCAAAGATGCCGGTCACCTCATGACAC
>JBBPTO010000273.1:0-37413 GCA_038094155.1 Pulveroboletus cf. aberrans | reverse complement strand
ACACCAAGTTCACATCTTACGATAGAGAAATGATCCGTTATTTTGCCGACGTGAACAGCTCCGGATCCTGTTTCATGCTCCGCTTTACGTTACAACTTTGTCTTTGCTAAACGATGACATCATAAATGTGCCGACTCAATTCAATTCGATGACAAGCATCCGTTGGAGATGCATTCATTGATTGGTCCGTCGGCGCCCGTCGGGTCGGAAAAACCTTGGTCTTGACTTCGAACTGAAACCGGGTAGCCGGGTACTCCACTCACCCGACCTTCAACTCTCACGTTGGTCAAGGCAGCTACTAAGCGTCCGCACGAGGACCATCATTTGTCGACGGGTCCTCACCCAACAGACCCAGGCCAATCCTCGTATCCGCGACTGGGCTCTGGTTTCTGACGCACAACATGCCATACCGTATTCGAGGCTCGCCTCGGACTGAGCGACACCGGAATCTGCGCCCTAACAAGCTCTCGACCAGTTACCTACCCCTGTCGATGCCATCGCCCATGCGACGTAGTCGGATTCGGGTAAAACTGATCTCGTTTTGTGATCCGGTGGACAGGACGGCACTGCCGAGCGGTCTCCTCACGCTGGTAATGAAAACATGTTTGCAGGTCTTGTAGCCGCCTGGATCGCAGACTGTGCCGCCCAGTGGGATCGACGAGACGAGCTGCGCCGGGATGGTGCAGGTTTCAACCCAGCTCCGAGTCCGAGTCTAGCATCTCTCCTTCGGAGACAATCAGAACCTCTTGATGTCGAGAGACAGCCTGGTCAGAACGGACCATTACGCGCACGACCGGCCTGTTGTAAAGTGTCTATCGATTGTTTATCCATACATGGGGTCATGATACAGGGACTTGGTAACGGCGAGAAAAACACGTGAACAAAAAATGAAGAGGGCACAGTCAAAGGGGCGAGACTATTATATACGCGCAGCACGACACGCTATGATGTCAGTCGGGGAACTAGGACAGTAGTTTGGTGTATGTATTGCAGACACAGTGAAGCAATCGTCCTCCATGCTACATTAAGAAGAAGAAAAGGACAGACATACAAGACGATGGGTAACAAGATATCGTAAAGAGAGAGATCGTGGCAAGAGACTGGAGCCTGTGTCGTGTCATATGGGTATCCCGGAAAGTGATATTCTTATGGGGCCATTAGTGCGGGCGGTCTCTGCAACAAGTGATGTTGTCTGGCCATCTGTGCACGCTCCCCAGCCAGTTTGTTGATCGAGTTCAAGAGATCGCCGCGTCGTAGTGGTTCTGCGCGGACACAGGTTGGCGAGGTCACAGCTAGGACACGAACAAGGGTACGTACTCGTGATATGATCGTCCATGCCTGCTTGCAAGCATCGTTCACGGTCCCCAATCACTGACAGGAGGGTTCAGTTTCCAGATCGACGATGACATAAAACAGACGCACTGGCATGTGCAGTCAGCGCAATTATCGGCGTCCGCAATAGACCCTTGTGCATTTCATAGGCCCGAATGAGTTCGGTGGCTTCCATTCCTCCCATGAATGGCATCGACACATCCATCTAATACGTACCAGCGTCAGTCCCCAGGGCTTCAACCATCAAAGAGGCAGACCCACGAGAATGATATCGAACGGCTTTGTTTGCTGAACTCTCGTTTTGAACGCATCCACCGCTAAGCTGCCGTTCTCCGCAATTTCCACCGAGTGGCCATACTTTTCCAATATCTTCACAGCCAGTTTCTGGTTCACCATATTGTCTTCAGCGAGGAGAATGTCAAAGACGATGTCGGTCGGGGCAGCGACCGGTGATACAGTGTTCGACTCCAGGGCTGAAATCAAGGCGGCTGCGAGATCTTGCGCCGCTACAGGGGTCGTCACTTGAGAGCTAATGCTGTTGTCCAAACACCACTTCACTGAAAAGTCGTGCCAGTTGAGGTCCCGCAATAATTCAATAGTGACCATACTCACAGTTGAGTCTGGGCATCGAAGGTGCCAACAGGACGATCGGTATGTATCGCAGGTGCTCATGTTCTCTTATACTCTCCGTCTGTGCAACACGAGGTCAGGATAGTATGGAAGCAAAGAATTAACACAGCACACAATCGTGAGAGAATCAACGACGATGGTGTCAAAGTGAGGACAGCGTTCCTTGTCTGCAATTTCGGAGACATCGTGGGTGTGATATGCCTTGAGACCGAGTTCTTGGATTCGTTGGACGACGCCCGTAGTATCATGGAGTGTATCGACAAACATGATCGCACGCCTCTGGAACGGTTGCATCTTTTGCAACGTGTGCTCCATTGGGCTTTGGCTGATTTGGGACGTGATAGTAAAGAAGAATTTGCTGCCCTTCGCAACCTCACTCTCGACCCACATGTTGCCTTGCATGAGGTTGACGAGACGTTTCGAAATTGAGAGACCCAGACCTGTTCCACCGTATTCCTATAGAACAGCCATCGACGGTGATTAAACTCACTGCGCCGGAAGCGAGCGAAAGAACAGATACATACGCGGGTTGTGGAACCGTCCGCCTGACAGAAGGTATCGAAGATCAGGTTTAGCTTATCTTTTGCAATACCGATACCCGTATCCGTAACGCAAAATTCCAGGGTAACACTCTGGTCATCCAGCGCCAGAAGTCGCGTGCTGAGTGCGACGTGTCCTTTGCGCGTTATTTTCGAGGGTGTAAACTTGATCGCATTGCCGACGAGGTTCGTAATGACCTGGCGTAGCCGGAGGGAGTCACCAATAAGCTGATCTGGAATGTCGGGGTCCACATCATACGTGAGGTCCAAATTGTTCTGTGATGCACGGACGACCAACGTCTTCAAGATTCCGAAGACTGTCTGACGGAGGGAATAGGACACCGCTTCCATCGTCATACGACCAGCCTCAACTACGATGGCGTGTGAGTTTGAAATCAGCCACTAAGCATGTGGGACCCACTTTTGGAGATGTCCAATATATCGTCGATGATCAGCAATAGGGAGCGAGCCAAGGAGTGGACTAGCAGCAAGCTCTCCCTTTGCGATCTGTTCAAATCCGAATCGAGGGTGAGCTCCGTCATGCCGATGATACCGTTCATTGGCGTTCTTCGACCACATCAGCTACTCACAGAAGTCCAAGATCAGCGGTGTGCTTCTTACCTGATTTCGTGAGACATGTTCGCCAAGAACTCGGACTTGGACCTGTTTGCCAATTCAGCAGCTTCTCTTGCAGCAGTGTTCTTCTGGATAGAGTCACGCAAGTTGAACACCATCTGATTGATTTGGGTCTTCAATGAATCCATCTCTCCACTCGCTTCCACCGTGATAAATCGGGTGAAGTCACCGTCCATAGCTGCCGCGGAAATCTGTGCGAATCCACGCACTTGCGTGGTCAAGTTGCCGGCCATGGTGTTGACAGACATTCTACACCGCAGCTGATCGATCAGCACGACAAAGTGGCGTATAAAGGGGACATAGACACACGTAATTTCTTGCCAGATACCCTGGACATTGCCAACTTCGGCTTGAACACCAAGTTTACCTTCCGTACCGACCTCGAATGCGACCTTCTTGACTTCTTTGGCGAAGATGGCTAATTGTGCGATCATGTCGTTGATCGTATTCACCAAGCTCAACATCTCTCCAGAGACCGAGACACCAGTGATCTGTTGCGTCAAATCGCCACGAGCGACGGCGGTCTATGAAAAAAGGCCATTAGCATCACCTTTGCAACGTGGAAAACATGGCTGAACCTACCGTAGCGACAGCGATGGTTCGGACTTGCAGTGTCAACTAGTACACCCTCCGTGAGTGTGAACCACACCAGAACAATGTACTACTCACGTTGGCAGCCATGACGTTCACATTGTCTGTGAGATCCTATACGAGCCTCTCTCAGTAAAGGTTTATCTCCCCCACCCCAAGCTTAAACCTACCTTCCACGTACCACCAACGTTGGTCACTCGGGCTTGACCGCCCAATTTCCCTTCCGTTCCGACTTCCCTTGCAACACGAGTAACCTCATCGGCGAACAAGCTCAAACTCTCAGTCATTCCGTTCACCGTCTCCTTCAACTCCTTGATCTCGCCGCGCACGTCAACCTCGATCTTCCTCGTCAAGTCACCAGCTGCGACTGCCTTAGTAACTTCGGCAATAGACCGCACTTGGTTAGTCAAGTTCATGGCCATCAAGTTGACATTGTCGGTCAAGACCTTAGAAGTAGCATATCAAGCCGGGTTCCGTACTCAGGGATACAGACGAACCTTCCACATTCCCTGCACATCAGGGACAGAAGCCTGACCTCCCAAAATACCCTCCGTTCCGACTTCCAAAGACACGCGAGTGACCTCGTTCGCCAACGTTGACAACTGGGCAACCATGGAATTGACAGTCATCTTCAAGTCAAGCATCTCTCCCTGGACATCGACATTGACGACCTTGCTCAAATCTCCCAATGCTACACCCTTGGTGACCTCCGAGATCGATCGCACTTGATCAGTCAAATTGGTGGCCATTTTCTGCAAAAATAAAGCGTCATCGAGTGATACTGATCATCGTTTGCGGATAAGATCTCACGTTGACATTACGAGTCAAATCTGCCCATGTTCCTTGGACACCCTCGACACGAGCCTGACCACCCAAGATACCCTGAGTTCCGACCTCCAACGCCACACGGGTCACCTCAGATGCGAATGCGCTCAACTGGTCCACCATGGAATTAACGGTACTCTTCAACGTTGACATTTCACCCTCGACTTGGATTTCGATCTTCTGAGTCAAGTCACCCTTGGCGACGGCAGTCGTGACCTTGGCGATAGACCGCACTTGATCCGTCAAGCTTGCACACATGCGATTGACCTTGTAACGAGATGAGTGTCAAGGGACGTCACAACGCCACGAGGACTTACGTTCCGAACCAATTCGAACCAAACACCCTCGACGTCGGGGACATTAGCTTGACCACCCAACTTGCCTTGAGAGCCGACTTCAAGTGTGACACGAGTGACCTCGGCGGCCAATGCCCTGAGACGGATAACCATTCCATTGACAGTGTTCTTCAAGTCCAGGATTTCCCCGCGAGCATCGACGTCGATTTGCTTCGACAAATCTCCCAAAGCGACTGCTTTCGTGACCTTGGCGATGCTGCGGACTTGATTTGTCAAGTTGGCGGCTAACTTGTTGACGACGCCGGTCAGTTCGCGCCATGTACCTTCGACGTCGAGAACGAGAGCCTGGCCACCCAATTTACTAAATAGAGGGGTGTGATCAACACACGGATGAGAACGGCATTTCGACAAAGACCGACCCTTCCGTACCGACCTCCTGGCTGACACGCGTAACTTCCTTGGCGAATTGACCCAATTTGTCGACCTATGCAAAAAGTCTGGATGAATTGCCCATCTGGTGAACTCAGGGGAAATACCATGGTGTTGATGACGTCCTTGAGCTGAACCATGACGACACCCTGGACCGGGACGGTGATCTTCTGGGACAGGTCGCCAAGGGCGACAGCATTGCAGACACGTGCTACGTCTTGAACCTGGGCCTTGAGCAAACGGAGCTCCTCGACGGCGCTCATGCCACTTTCAAAGGCAGCGGCGGCGAGAGGACCGGGAGGGACGACGAGGGGTGAGCCAGAGGGAGAACCGTTGAAACTGTTGATGCGACTCATCGTCATCGCATCGGTGATGGGCTTGCCGCAGGTCGGGCAGGACATGCGGTCAAGGTGAGAGGTTGAGGGTGCGGAGACGGAAGAGTTTGTGAACGAGCGTTGGAGCTGAGACAGATCGAAGTTGTTGGGGATGTTGTCGAGCGATAGCGACATATTCTGGACACGAGAGCTGGTCGGTCTAGAAGGCGGAGCACGGTCAACATCGGCGACGCCCACCATTGCGTCCTCTGCCAACATCTCGACATCCGCCGACCCATCTGGCCTATTGAGGGCGGCGACGTCGGGGCGGCTTGAGAAGAAGCCTGGACGGGCTGTGTGTGCGGACTTTGTGGACATCGTGCTGGGCTGGGAGGGGATATGGATATGGTCCTTCTGAGAAGAGACAGAGGGAGTGTCGCCTACGCTGCGCCGTTTCTTTGTCTCTGGGCCGTTGAGCTGCCAGGACTCGGAAGCCTTTATGGATGCGAGTGTTTCCTCTGCGGTGTACATTCTGCGTGCAAAAGCTGCGAGGGAGCTGAGGATGGTGTCCGTCTGCCAGTCGCTGGGTCCGCTGTACCGGGGCGGCGGGGTCGACATCGGGCAGAGCTCGTACGCGGACAGGAGCGCGATGAGATGCGAGAGAAACGGGTCCTGCGGTGCACGACTAAAGTCGCTGA
Source organism: Pulveroboletus cf. aberrans (assembly GCA_038094155.1). Classification (NCBI taxonomy): domain Eukaryota; kingdom Fungi; phylum Basidiomycota; class Agaricomycetes; order Boletales; family Boletaceae; genus Pulveroboletus; species Pulveroboletus cf. aberrans. The sequence continues at coordinate 31,123 of JBBPTO010000273.1, read as the reverse complement.
TCGCGCTCATCGTCGCCTGGTGGTGGTGTGGGGGAAAGGCACAGAGGCACAATCTCCGCTCCTCTTTTGGTCCGTACTACTATACACTAGTTACTATATACTACTACCCCCTAGATGAATACCGGCAACGTGGGGTTCAGCCCAATCCAATCGATCCCCTCCACAAAGTCCTTGTCATCGATCAAAAAGTCCTAAAACACCCCCCGTCAGGTACATCACCCCTTGGACAAGGCCGCGGCGTACCAATGGACATTCCACCAGCGAACCCATGACCTGATCGAGGCGCTCCTTGACCCGCTGCAGCGGAATACCCGGCACCACATGCCCCGTCTTCACCTTGGGCACATAACCCTGCCCGCCGAGTCACTTCATGCCCCACTCGATCACATATCCACGTACCTCATAGGCAGACCACGACCGAACCAGGTTCGTCGGCACGGGTCGGAACAACTCGGTGAATATCTCCCTGTTCTTACGTGCCGTGTTGTACAGCAAATCAAGCGTCCTGTCCGCAAGCGGGTCCGCCACCGCCGCATCTTCGGGAAGATGCGTCTCGTCCTCGCTAGGTATCGGTGTGGGCCGCATGAACGAATCCGGCTGATGTGTCGTGGCCTGCGGCCAGATGAGCCCCAGATGCTCTGCAATAGCGTTCAAGTCCACGCCTCGACCGTCGTCCGAACGCCTGGCTCACCCCTGAATAATTTCCGCCTTAGGGTGGCAGCAAAACGGGCTGCCACATAGGGACGTCCGTCCATCGTCGTCTCGATCGTGTCGCTGTCTTCCACCACAAGTGCGATCTCCGAGTCACCGTCACCCTACACCATCAACGCATCAGCCTCAGATCCTCGACAGAGGGCTCATCGCACTCGCCTTTTGGCTGCGGTCGTTCAAGTTGGCAGATCCCAACTAGGGTAAGGGATCTCATCAGGACCCATCACACCGGCGGCACCAAAGGGGCACTTACGATGACACGCCTATCGTCCACGATCATGAGTTTACTGTGGATATACAGCAGTCCCGAGACGTAACTTTTCTCAACCCTTTAGTCACCATCCACATCGGAACGCTGATTCACGCACCAGTTCAGTTCCTCCTCTTCCGACCCCAGCCACGGCTCGTCCTTCAATGACCGCTTCCCCCGCAGTGCATGATGCGACACCGAGTCTGCCACCGGCCCGTCGGATCGCAGCCCATTCGCGCCGTCCTCGAACCGTGCGATCACCTGTCTTGCAGCGTCAATGGACTCGGGAAGAGGTACCTTTTCTCTCTTTTCCTCCATCACCGAGTATGTAGTTCGCCCTTCCTGAGGGATCTTGATGTAGACCTCGCGAGGGGCATCCTGGCCGAAAAAGTCCCTCCCCACCCACTGACGTGCGAGCGCGATCTGTGCTTCATGGAACGTCACGCCGGAAGCCCGTTCCATCTGCGCAATCAGGGTCGCTATTAATTTTCTCCGTCAGAACCCCTCCCGGTGACGATGACCCAAGCGAACACACTCTGTGGAGCATTGATGCGGTCATACGAACGCAAGTGGAAAAACCGGATATAATCCGTTCTGTCATTCGCGCGATCGTGAGCTCAAACGCATGCGCGAATACAGCGCACGGAGAGCACTCACGGCTCATAGCCTGCCCGACGGATCTCCTCGTATATGCTGTGTCCGCCCCTGTTTATGGTACGGTACTGCGCCGCCATGATCGTCTTGAGGGAGATCTCGTTCCTAATGTCCCCCGCAAACCCGGGAACCTCGGGGATAACGACGACGACCTGGTTCGGACGCTCGTCAGTCACATCACAGGTCTTCTCACTTTCCCGGCGCTGACCTTGAATTTCTTTCCGGCTCTCGCGGCCTCGACGATGCGCTCAACCAACGCCTTGGCGATCTGGTTCTTCACAGGACCCTCATTTCGGGTGTTGGATATGCTGTAATGGGCACGCCACCTTAACCAACCTGCCTCAATGGGGAACAAACCAGACCCACAAAAATTGATTCTCTAGCGACGGTGATCAAGACACGAGGCCGTGCGTTTTGCGCCCATCAGCGCCAGCTGCTGTGCAAGGAAGCCAGGAACGCAAGGACTTACCGATATAGATGAAATGGTTTGCTTCCCGAATCAATTGAATGTCTGGTCATACGGCCCAGAGACACGTCAGACACACGCAAGGTTGGCGCAAGCGAGGGAAAAGGCAGAAGACGTACAGGCGTTCTGAATGCTATGCTCCGTGAGGACGCCATGACTCCAGTCCGACACGCTCCGCACGACTTGGGCGCGGCATGTCCCGTGCGGGGGAGGTTTGTACGGGGGCTCGACGCTGTCGCCGGAATCGAGGTGGAAGCGCTGCCTAAACTTCTTTCCCATCTCATGCCACTGCTCACGGTGCGGATGACCTTGAAAGGGGATGATACGTAAACGAGCGTATCCCGAGGATTAGATCAAAAATGAGAGTACGTACGGATGATAGCTTCTGTGGGTGCCACTTGGATGTTGTGCGGCAGCGCAAGCCAATCGAATCGCCTGCAACAAGCGAATGTGAGCCTCGGGTGCGGACACGTTCGCCGCTACGCACGATTCATCACGGTACTAAAAAGAGGCGAGTGAGCCCAAACGGTGGGTCAGCCAACCCAACACCTACCTTGCGGCGCTTGATCTCATTCCAACGCTCCACGAAGTGCTGGCAGATGTCGAGCACCACTGGGCCGCATATCGTCATGTGGATCTGAAGCATGGGTGTGTAACTCCCCCTGAGTTCCCCACGTTTCGAGAATATGGACGCACGTCGTGCCACGGCATCCTTACCGTGTCGAGGATGGAGATCCCATTGCTCACATAATCGGACAGGTCCTGGAAATCAAGAATGCGGGCGTTGTTGTAGTCCTGCCCGGGGAAGAGCGTTCGGGAAAAATCAGTCGGGTGAACATCAGCCAACTGATGATTGTGAGTGTCCCAACGCCCATAACACAAATCGAGCCCTCCGATACATGCGTAGTGGTTGTCCACCACAACGACCTGTCGCATGTCAGGGCCCTCCCAATGGAATGCCAGTATCTCGCACCTTCTCGTGGTGCGACCAAAACTCGACGGTATCTAGACGCTCATCTGAACAATAACATCAGGAACACGAGTTCCGCATGACACACCCTTGCTTCCGATATGATCGGGATGGCGCATGCACGCAATGTTTGGATGGAGCGCTTCCAGCGCAGCCTACATCCAAACAACCGAATCAGATTAGCACTTCGCCCACGGGGAAAGGAAGACCCACCTTGGTGTGTTTCGAATTCAGCGTCATCGTCTGCGTCACTTCCTTGTATACAACAACATAGATCTTCACTCCCTCTTGTGCCTTGCGCTGTAACAGCCTGTCGAGGCGCCATTCTTCGTTCTGAGCCGGAGGTCGGCTAGTTCGACGGACCGAAGCCAAAGCTAAGCCGCATCCCCACCTATATCACGTTAACAACTCACCGAAGGTATACTTCCGGCGAGAGGAACCAATCCTGCCGTCCATCGTGTTCCCTTCAGCGACACTGTCCACGCCCGACAAACGGCCTCACCAAGATAAAGATCACATCCTTGGCGCCGTCCAACAACTCGGACACGGCCCACATGTAATCCTGTCCGTCAATATGCCTGATCGTCGCCACAGGCGTCCAGAAACCGAGCGCGCGCCCCCCGTTCAGCTCCCATCCCGTCTCGACGAAACATCGACACCCACCACTTGATCGCATTCTTCGTCCTCTCCGTCGCAAAACTCCCGAATCGATGATCCGCATTGATCTGCGCCCGAATCTCGTCGTTGAGCTTTTCTTGCGGGGTATCGTGACGACCTACGGACGCCCCACGGGGCCGATCGTAATCAGATCGTCAGATCGAACCATCTCGTGCCAGAGAGCGCTCGCAAGCACTCACGATCGGCGTCCAACAGACCTGCACATCGACGACGTGGGGCGATGCGATGAGCAAAAACAAAGGACGGGGTCGCCACGACGACACGGCGGGGACGTACCGATGATCTGATCGGCGGCGCGTTCGATGCCCTCGGGAAGCCTCTCGGCGTAGTCGAGCGCTTTGTCCAGGAAATTCATGGCAGAAGTCCGTGAGTGCGGGCGCAACAATATGGCCGTTATAACTGTTTTCTGCTATCTTTGTCAAATATGATGACCGGAATGGCAACATGGGCGGTCAGTCCGTTAATATCCTCGACATAGCCTTGTCACATGTCAGCTCGCCCTACACTCAGTGGTTGGTTACGGGGATGCACTGCTGTTAAGCCCCGCTTTATCTCACTCCTCTCCGGGAACGTCCGTTGCAAATATAGATTTCTGCGGTCATAGTCTCCAAGTCAAATTCGTGAAGCGACCAAATCACAGTCAAGAAGAGACGACCTTGAACGGGTCCGAACCACCGCTCTCCAGTCCCGCCAACACAGCTCGTCTCACCGCGCCCAAATACTCCGCGAGCCTCCGCCCGTCCGGATGCAAAAAGTCGTCATACAGTTTGTATCGTGAATCCGCGACGACGTTGACTAGTTCGAGCGCCACTTTAAGGTTCCTGTCACACGTCTTAGACAGATCGAGAGACGATTATAAATGAGCATGAACGGACCCAGCTATGTGCTCCCTCGACGAGTATAGCATGACGTGCAATCGCAAGATCAGCTCGGGTATGTAAATTTGTCGGATGCGCAGCATCTCACGATGCCGGCGATCTGCGTGGCACGATGAGAAAGGTGAGGAAACAGTAACAGACAGCACGAACCAACGGGACTACTCTGGTCTGGAAGCATCCAATCAGAAGTGAGCAACTTCACAATGGACTCATACGCTTGATCGATGAGACCCTATTGAAAATGAACTCATCGCACGAATTCGTCGAGATCGCTAGTTTACCTTGTAGTCTTTCAACCACGCTATTCGAGTGTCCTTGTTCATCAGAGAAGCTTCCAAGGCCTGACATTCGACCACTCGGTCGAGAAGTCCCCACACATTGAAAAATTGTCTGTAGTGGAGGTACTCCGTAGCACGTTCTTCGGGTTCATCGATGGAGGCAAGCTCGTGGGGCAACATATCTAACAGACCGCGCGCCAGAGCAACACGTCCAGAGCCTTGCAGCGGATGAGTCACAAGTCGAATTCAGGACACTAGACATACCAAGGAAGTATCGCAATATCACTGTGGCTTGTTCGAGGGCCGTATCATAGGTTGTTTCCAAGAAAGTCGTCCACTCTATGGAGCGGAGCAATGACGTCTCCACTTCAGACGGTGGACTCTGTAGCGCGATGATCGATGGAAGGGGCCCTTTCAGCTGAGGGAGCGACTAGCAAATAGCTTGGTTAACATGTTTCACGATACGAGAACATCGCCACAAACATCAAAGGCTTTCTCGATCGTCCGCTCAGCAGTGACAATGGCAACACGGTCCACGTCAAGACCGTGTTCTTGTGCACGTGTCAACGCCAGTTTTCGTTCCTTGATATCCGCGGCGAGATCGAGAGAAGTGAGGAACATGGCATAACGTTCCACAGCATTATCGCCCAATGCACCAGCATACATGGCAATAAGGTCTCGCTGACCAGCATGCTGTATCCATGAAAGGTAAAACAGGGCGCTATATCGACTCGTGACAGATACTGACCTCGAGTACTTGAAGATATGCTTCCAGAATTACCTGAGTGGCCAGTGGTGGTACAGAAAGGTCGATCATTTGTAGGAAGAGGCACAAGTGAGCAAAGAATCGTGTCATTGTAGGGTACCTGGCATGCAAATGCATGAGCCTTCTCGACAAAAGGAAGAAGGATACGTACTCTAATGATTCAGAATCATATATGCCATCCCTCAAGCCGGCCGCAAATGTGTCCAACAGGGGTTGCGTCCGGTCGAGGATGATTGCCAATTGAGACACATGGAATGCGTTGTCGGCGGCAGGACTGGCATATCATTACTCAATAACAGAGCAGGAATGGAGGAAGCTAATGTCTCACCCATCCTCGACGTTGACACCACCCAAAGTCTCCAGCGCTGCAGAGGCCTCTTTTTTCCATTCCTCCTCCTCTTTTTCGTCAGCATCTTCCGTAGTCGTGGGCAAATCTTGCAGTGCCTCCAATCCTCCCTCCCAGTAACTTCTTCCCAATTTGACCATTTCTGCAGTTTGCTTCTCTTCGCACAGTATACTTATCTGAGCCCACAGATGATCTTCCCAGGTTCGACACGCTGACTTGAGGACGTTGAACGTCTGAGGGACGGGCGCGAGCGCGGCATACAGTGCTCGCTCGGGGTCAGGTAAATTGGGCTATGGGAACATAAAACGAGTGAAATAGAGATAGAGCGGACGTCTCCTTACATTTAGAGCAGCTTTGACGCACGTTGACTTCCATAGACGCCGGCGCCTGTTACCTTGCCAGCCTTCTACATCGTCTTCGTCCTCGAAGCCCTCCTCGCGTTCTTCGTTTGCTTCGTTATCAATAAGTACGTGGGTGCATGATGAGAGCTCCTTGTGCCTCACCTATCGCCCGCCATTGGAACAACAGCGATCCGCGGATACTCGCAGCGCGCCACGGTTGGTGGGCTTTTCGACATAGTTGGACCGCTTCGTCCAACCTCCCAGCGCGTACGAACGAATACAACGATTGCGTCAACGTTTTTTCAAAGGCCTTGTCCACGTCAACCTCAGTCCCTAGCCATCCCCCAGACCAGACGTACGCCATCGACTTACCGCGTCATCCGCGGCCAGCGACTTGCCATCCCCTCTGTTCACCGCATCCGGATCAAACTCTGTCACCAGTCCCTCTCTGGCGTGTCCTGTGCGCAACGCCTGCATCACGGTGTACTTTGTGAATTTCCAGTATCCGGTCGTGGCTTCGGGATGTTGTGGTGCCAACGCAGTCTCATGGAGCCACTCGCGCACGATGACGAGTTCGGTGAGCATAGGTGACGCGTGCATGATCGCTTGTGCGAGGGTCAACGTCGGCGTGAACGGGTTCTCTGCGAGAATGGTAAGTGGGTTGAGATGGTGCTCCGGTTCCATTTTGCGCGCGCTGCAGGAGTTTATGACCGGTTCGAATGAGCAACAGAGAACAGACAAGTCCACGCACGGCATGAGAGCTTGTAGCAGACCCCAGGTGTTGGCTTCCATCCGTAGGGCCTCCAGTTCGACCTGAGACACGTCTGAAGTGGCACTGCTCTCAAATTCTTCGATTCTATCGACAGAGGGTCTGAAATGACGTGTCTTGGAATGCGGGGAGCGTAGACTCACTGGTCACGACATAGCTGTCTGAGCCTTGGGGCAAATCCAGACACGGGATCGAGGAGCGTTGGAAGATCGTCTTTTATGGCCTGACATAGTGCTAGAACCTGTGCGCACGACGCGTAGAGGGACTCTGACATGGTTGTATGTCAGGCAGTGAGGGACATATGAGACAACCTATGAGATTAAGGTAAACACTTGCCAAGTATGTGACCGTGTTCGAACTCCGCAGGTCTACGCTGTCGGTCATTAGCATTTGCTTGTAAGTTACTCATAGATTACTTGATATGGTCTTGTCATGTCTGGCAGTCACACTGGAGCCAGGTTCACCCGGAGGGCTTTGTTATAACGCATCAAAGTAGACCGAAATGGTACCGCAATAGTGGCCAATTGCAATGGGAAACGAAATTTCCGACATGCTACTCATCCCCTTGTTTGCGCGAGACCATAAGTTTCCGCTGTTCGATGATTATCCTTTCATCTAGATGTTCGGTAGTAAACGAAAATGTTTCGTAGTGTCGATCAAACATGCTCCCCAAATTAGCACTACCAGTTCGTAGCACTTGAAGGCAGCGGGGCGTGCCGCGGAGTCGGCCCTACTCGTTATGAAGACGGAGTCCCGACTGCGCAGGCCCGCGACGCGCTTCTTTTTTCTTTTCTCTCCTCTCGTGTTGACCGTCTGAGTCGCTGTCCCGCGTGCGCACGTACGTACTCTATACGTCTGCAAACCACTTGGGTAAAAAACCTTATCTTGGCGAAAATCTAACCCGAATTCACCGTTTTACCGCAGTCGCGATGACTCCGTCGCACGGCACGGCGTCCACCTACCAAAAATCGAGATATTACGGAACATTTCCAAAGGATCGCACGCTGACCCTGTCATGGAGCACATTGCCCTAGTACCGCGTGCTTGCCTTCTTTCATCTTTTTCCGTATCCATTTTACCTCGTTTGATTAGCACCATAAGTTCGCATTCCGCAATCGATAGTTATGATCGGTCACGATGGACCTGAATTCTTCGGGTGGATCATCAAGATCATGCTTCAGAGGTATGGCACGTAACTAACACAGCATCCTCTTTACCTCCAACAGCTGCCTGGAACTGGTAAGTCACCCGGTCGTTTGATCTCCAAAAGCAAATCGAATAAGGGGAGAGTCGTGGAATATTTATCCCTATTGTATCCCGACAGCAAACACTTAAGGGGCGGCGATCATCTCTTTGGTGTGTCAGCGCTCGTCTTTGACGCAACCCCGCCCATCTCGAACCGCATAGGAAATCGAACATATCATGGTACCCCAGTGGCTCTCCATTTTCTCGTCCAGACCCGCCCCGGTTGTCCCCAAGTCCGTCAACTGGTTTCCCCACCGCGTCTGTAACTACAAGTGTGACTTTTGCTTTCATACCACCACCAATGACTACAAGCTCCCTGAAGAGCAGTGGAAACGCGCGCTTCGTCTCCTCGCCGACGCTGGGATGAAGAAACTTAACATCAGCGGCGGGGAACCGTACCTCGAAGCCCGTTACATCGGGGAAGTGTTCAAATTTTGCAAAGAGGAACTCGGGCTCGAGTCATGTTCTGTCGTCACCAACGGGTCTAAAGTGACCGAGAAGTGGCTGGACACGTATGGCAAATACCTCGATATCATGGCCATTTCCTGTGATTCGTTCGACCCGGAGACAAACCTCAAGCAGGGGAGGGGTGAACACGGGACTGCCACCACACATGTCAACAACGTGTTCAAGGTCGCACAGTGGGTGAAGGAGAGGGGCATCATTCTGAAGATCAACACGGTCGTGACGATGTGAGCGTCTCTCTCGATTCCTCCGGCTATGGTCAACGCTGATCGAATTCCGTCAGCAATAACTGGGAGGAGGACATGAACGAACAACTCGCAGAGCTTGACCCTGTCCGCTGGAAGGTGCTATCATGGCTCCCCGTTCTCTATGACTCGGCACGTTGCTGAACCACGCGATAGGTGTTCCAAGTGTTGCTCCTCGACGCGGAAAACACTGGGCCGGATACCAAATCTCTTCGCGATGCGCGCCACCTGACGATCACGAAAGAACAATACGAGGAATTTTGTGCTAGACACGCGGACCGGACGTGTCTTGTCAAAGAGGACAACGATACGATGAAAGATTCGTACTTGCTTCTTGACGAAAGGATGTGGTACGCTCTTCGCCTATTTCGCGACATGCGGCACGCTGACGATGACAATCGCGGGGTCCCAGTTTCTTGGATTGTCGCGATGGCGGAAAAAAGCCTGGCAGATCGATCCTGGATGTTGGCGTCGAGACGGCGCTTCTTGATTCAGGGTTTGATGAAAGGACGTTTGTGGACCGTGGTGGTATATTCTCGTGGACGAAACCGGGACCACAGTCCTTGGAATGGTGACGAGAAGCAACGCTTTCGTCTGAATGGAATGGAAAAGAGTAGCGTGTGTACTGTTACTAGATGTAACTCATCCAAGCGACGCGTGGCGTCACGCGTCGTGCTTTTAATATGCACACGTGCTGCAAACGAATTTGTTTGGAAGTCGAGTTACCGCAACATGTAGTGAAGAGAATGTGTTTCCAGCAAAGAGCCTCATCAAAAACAAGGCAGGTCCAACAGCAGGTGACGCCCGTGAAGTCAAAGACGTGCCCTACTGCTGGACGCACCTTATTCTCGGTATAGACGCTCTCGATCAAAATCCGAACCTCCTTTGTCGCATCCAGGCCGACTCTGCGAACTAACCTTCGTTCTCTTGTCTTCGTGCTGTTCGTTCATCAAACTTCTCTCTCCGGCCGACTTCGGATGGGATCCATTTCTGAAGAAAAGTATCGTCAGCGAAATCTGCACACCAGTGTATGCGAAACGCACTACTGTCCATCTGATCGCAGGCGAGTGCGTCTTCGTCCAGACACACAGATTTGCACAGCCCGTGACCACGGGAGGGCGGCAGCGAACGACTACCCTGTCATCAAACGGTTAGCAAGATCGTGTCGTGACAAGGTCATCGACGTCTTCATCACACTTGTCGAGGCTGTATGGACGATGGCGACCATCACACGTCATCCGTCAGGCCTTCAGGACGGTTTAGCTCGTGGCTCGTCCCGTGGGTCTGACTCGACCACTTGTGATCTGGGGAACATGCTATGGCGGATAGGTGTTGTGTGTTGTCACGTCCATCCAGGCAGCTTGCATGCCATCACGAGTTCCAAGTGTTGTGTGGTCGAGTGATCGTCGTGGCAGATGCCACAATATTATGATGGTGGGAATCCATGGAAATCCGCTGTCGTCGTGACAGAGTCGTCCGCTCAGGCATCTCGTGATCTCGTTCGAGTGATCCGGCGGTCGTGGCGGACGGTCGGAGTGGCGAGGAGCATCTCCTGTATCATCTGGAACATGCGATAAGTATCCTCCAAATAGTTGAACCATCGGCGGAAACGGCGGGATGGCGGGAAATGCAAATGGGGGAAGGCCGCCGTCGGGACAATTTGTCCATTTAGGCAGGTCACGCGCTATTTCGAATAGTGTATAAACGGGACGCAGTTAGTCGAGTGATCACCTAGCATGTAATAGGGAGCTCGCCGGGACAGTTAGTCTATGTGGGACATCTCGTGTACCGTGTTGGCGAGGAAGGCGACCGTCGAGCGGGCGGTATTCTGAATATAGAGACTCAGGCCGGGTTGAAATCCGTTCGTTCGGGCAACTCGCGTGCCGCTTCGCATGGAGGTGAACACCGATCGGGGTGAGGCGTGTAGGGACCGCGAATGAACAGGAGTAAGAGTAAGAACAGCGAGAGGAAAATGTTTGCCACAGGCGGCGGCCAGGTGAGAGAAGAGAAGAAGAAGAGAAGAAACCGTTGATGGGGGAGGAGGGATTGGGCGGGTTTAAATACCCACACAGTAGTGGCTGACGGAAGTTGTGCCCACAACAAATGTGATGGTGCGTCCATTGTTCGTGGATAAGGAAAATCATGCTGCTTTGGCGGCTTGAGCTGCGAAACGCTTTGACGCTACAAAATGAACTCTGTAAAATGCTGTGGCTCGCCACCTGAGTTGGTGCCAGACAATAGACGTACGCATCAGGTCAGGAATAGCGTACAGGCTCGGAGCACTCATTATACGAAGGAGTTGGGTAACGTCGAGTTTGTCTGGACAGGGATAATCACGACTTTATCCTGATCGCTGCATGCATAGGTCGCGACTGACCTCAGGGGCTCGGAGTTTGCCACCGGAAAGCGACCGAGGACCTTCTTCTTGCCACGTCACTACCAGTGAAGTTTCACGACACTCATGCACTCCAACCACTCGGAGAGAAGAAAGTCAGTCCTCACGTGATATTTGGCTCCGGTGCCAGTGTCTTATCCGCAGTCGGAAGGGACAAGGTGGTGCGCAAACATTTTTCCTTTTGGAGTGTAATTTCCTGTAACTTTAAGTATCTCTGGCACAATTACAATCGGTTACCAGGTTAACCCATTCATTGCGATCATGCGCTCATTTTTGGGTTTTAGGACATTGCCGTCATACTGACCCACCTTGCTGTCTAGTGTAGGTTCGACACAGCATTCCACAGCACAGTACAGTTGGTCATAATGCATAGGATTTGAGACCATTGTCGGGCGCTTCCGAGGTCAATTCCCCTGTTGATGTTTTTTGTCCTTGATGCGTTCCTGTGTTGCGGTGCAAACTGTATGCATTATGACCGATTGCACTGTATAGTACAAGGTTCCATTCTCATCACTAACTCTAGGGTGTAATACGTAGACACAGGAACTTCTGCGCTCGCGACGACGTGCTGCATGATGGCTAGACTCATCGGAGGCGCCTGTGGGTATTCTAAGGAACTAGATCAAATCTGTCGTCGTCGTGGGTCCAACTTGTGCCCGCGGACGCTCTGCCTTCTGATCCATTTTGCACAAAGAAGCATCCAAAACGAAAGGTCTGTAGGCATGGCCCATCTGGACGGATTCTCGTCGCTCGGCCATGATGTCAGATCATTAGGGGTCCCCGCGATGCACGCCTGGACTTGCGCCACCGTAAAACTTTTTCAGTCTTCAACCTTATATTCTCAGAGGCTCGTCCCTCCTGTCCACCCTTCTCTGCCCACCAACTGGTTCCACGAGCGTCACTATCAACATGAAATTCTTGTGGCTCGACGTTTCGATTCCATCCTTCAGAACGGTCCCCGAAAAGGTGCCTGTGTCGGTCAATTGGTTCCCCAACAGGCGCTGCAACTATGAGTGCCACTTCTGCTTTCACACGAACAAGGACGAGTTCATCCTTCCCCTGGAGCATACGAAGCGGGGACTTCGCCTGCTCGCCGATGCCGGGATGAGGAAACTCAATATCAGCGGTGGAGAACCATTCCTCAACCCTCGTTATATCGGCGAGGTCTTCAAGTTCTGTAAAGAAGAACTTCACATCGAGTCATGTTCTGTTGTAAGCAACGGGTCAAAGGTGACCGAGAAGTGGCTGGACACGTACGGTCAATACCTAGACGTCATGGCCATCTCATGCGACTCTTTCGATATGGAGACGAACATCAAACAAGGACGGGCGGAAAACGGGACCGCTACGACCCATATTGGCAACGTATTCAAGGTCGCTCAGTGGGCCAAAGAGAGGGGCATCAAAGTCAAAATCAATACTGTCGTCACTATGTGCGTTTGTATCACATTTGGGTTGATTCTCTGCTAATTCCGGTGTCCTACAGCAACAATTGGGAAGAAGATATGAATGACCAAATCGAGCAACTTGCGCCGTTCCGTTGGAAGGTACGTTGCTCTGCTCTTAAGGTGGTATCAATATAGCTCAAAGGATTGTCAACCTCATTGGCCAGGTGTTTCAAGTGCTTTTATTGGACTCTGAAAACACGGGTGCAGAAACGGGCTCACTTCGCGATGCTCGGAATCTAGTCATCACCAAGGAGCAATTCCAGGCGTTTCTCGCCCGCCATGCATCCCAGAAGTGCCTCGTCCCCGAGGACAACGAAACGATGAGGGACTCTTACCTCAACTTGGACGAACGAATGAGGTTGGCAGCTTCTTGAGATTTTGATCGTAACTTGACCGTTGGGGTTAGGTTTCTGAATTGTCAAGACGGAGGCAAGAAACCAGGAAGGTCGTTGTTGGAAGTCGGCGTACGGGATGCCCTTCATGACTCAGGTTTCGATGAGAAGTTGTTTGAAGAGCGAGGGGGAATATTTGACTGGAAGAAAGAGGTGCCGCAGTCCCTCGAGTGGTAGGCCGACGTGTTGGGTTTTGCTTTGTGGTTTGCTCCAAAATGTTTGCATATCCCGACCCTGCTGTCATACGACAGTGTTTGATATGTTGTGTATCGATCGAACGTTGTAGTAGTAGCATGCTTCTTGCAACTCACTTTCATATCGACAACTATAACTGGTGACTAGCCCAGTACTTCGCTGCACGTAATCGGCCCTGGCTGAGAAGCACGGACTGTGCACGGACTTGAAACTTTGAAGCTCTCCGGTCCTCACTCCACAATGCGCTTCAACTGCCATGTGGTGAATCACGTTGGTACTGGGTTACTCGGAGGGGCAAACCTTGGTCTACTTATTGCCAGGAACACCTCGACATGCTTTCGTTCCAGGACGTCCTCGACCGCCACCAGTTCCCACCATCGAACAATACTACCACTGGTGAATTCCGCAATCAACCTGGCCCTGCCCACCGGTCCTTTCAATGATCCCGCTGCAATCCATCGTTCATCGTGCAACGCCGCCTCAACTCCGTCCGAGGAGGAAGAACAGCTCCTCCCAATGTTCCTGCGCGCTACTTCACCCACCGAGCCTGTGGGATTCCTAAGGCCCCAGGTGGTGGAGGAGATCGTCAAAAATCACCAAGAAAGTGGGAAAAAATCTATCTGGGGCATGCTACACAGACCGGATCATTCAACTTGGGGGATCTGTTTCGCCGACCATGTCACCGACTTTGAGACCAGAACCCATGCCATGCGTGCAGTCTTGGAGGTGTGGAGAACACGGGGTCTCTTCCCGGATATTTTAAAAGGTACGGATGCATGTTTATGATGCGCTCTGGTAATTCAGCTCGGCATGTCAGGGTGGAGCAACGAGACATATCCCGTGTATATGCCTCGATGGGAACGTCCTGGTTCTGTGTCGGGCCTCGCATTCGGAATTGAGCGCGCTGCGCTTCCTTTGTTCGGGTTTACCAATTTTGGTTGTCTCCTCACGGGTGAATTTACTTGTTGCACTTCGCTAGCGCCTTCATCATATTCCCCATGTAGCCTTCTACGATTGTCCTACAACGAACAAAACGATGCTATGGATCCCCCGTCGGTCGCTAACAAAGAGCACGTAAGTCTCATTTGATTATTTCCCGCTCATGATTTCACTTGGTTTCAAACAGATGGCCTGGTCGATATGACTGTACAGTTGGAGGAGGGATGGGACTTGGAGAAACACCCAATGAGACCATTATCCGCGAATGCTCTGAAGAGGCCTCTCTTCCACTTGATTTCGTCAAGAAGCATGTCCGCCCGACGGGAATGCTCAACTTCATGAACCGATCACCCTCGAAATGGATCCTACCAGGGATTTACTACCTCTACGAGCTCCGACTCCCAAACAATGGTACCGTTACACCGCGCACGAATGCCGAGGACGGAGAGGTCGACACGTTCCGACTCATGGACGTGGAGGAGGTCATGGAGCGTTTACTCAAAGGGCAGTTCAAACCGAGTTCTGCAATGGCGTTGGTCGACTTCTGCATAAGGCGGGGAATTATCACGCCCGAATCTGATCCTGGTTATCTCGACGTCTGTATGGCTATGAGGAGACCCACTGTCTTGCCTTTGCCCTGATAATGCTAAGGGGGAAACTACCTTGTCTCTAAGACAGTCCTTGTCATCAGCTCAGAAGTTTTTGGGGGGAAACAAGGAAGTGTAGTGGGATAATGAAAGCGTATCACTTCTCGTTCAACTAGCGCCGAAGGCGATGTGACATCCTTGGAAGAGCCCAGTGACTACACCCCCGTGATGCATCACGAATTGTGGAGGAATTCCAAATAATCCAGACAATTGGAAGAAGACGGATCACAGTTCGAGAAGCCCCAAATGTAGAGCGCTGGACAATTAGCTGTGGGCGTTTCGCCCTTGCCTGAAATGGCAAGGATGACACTGCGTGCCAAGACCGTCCTAGTGCGGTTGTTACGAGATGCAAATGTGCATCCTGGTTGCCGAGGGGACCCGATCTCCGTGTCAACGAGCGGCTTTTTTGCTAATAGAAAGGCTAGGGTAAAGATAATGGATGCTCTCATTCAGCAAACAGCAATCTGTTTATTAAGTTGAGCCCATCTTCAATCAGATACAGATGTTCAAAGGAGACTCTAAGTATTTTTTTTCTTTTGATAATAGTAACTTGGACAGTCTTCAACGTCATGTGGCCTGTTGAACGGTAAGAGTATATTTTCAGCCAGACATGTGATAATCTAAGATGCCTTGTCAATACAAACCTACGGGGAGAGGGAATGAACAAGTCCGACATCATCGATGTCATCGATGAGCATGAGAAGAGAGATCCGTATAAGTAGTTAGATAATCCATTCATGTTCGCACGATTTATTTTGCAGAGGTCAAGTTTCGCCCAATAATAACCTCGTGGTTGCCGGGGACCCGAGCACTTCCGCCTGCCAGTGGTCACCGTTCCCTCTGTCTGGTAACTTTATTGCGACAGTATTCCTGAGTGGGATTGGAAGGGCTGCGATCTGGGCTGCGATTACGCCCCCCTGGAATTCACGCTTTTCAAAACCGCACCGCGACACCCCTAAGTATTCCTGATCCTGATTCTCGGAATGATGACTGACGAACAGTGACGGACGTAGAGCACCAATCCTACAGCCCGAAATGGTACTCGTCTCTTCTGACTCAGAGTACCCTACGAGAAGCTGGGAAGAATGGAATATTTTCAGCGATACAAGGAAAAATCTCGATTCAAAGGTAGGCGGTGGATGCACACATTACCGATTCTCAGGTTCATGCGCCGATACGTACACAAATATTATCCGAGTGGAGTTGAGACTAGATCGCCCCCGTGCGGATCCGCGATAAAGGCATCTTGATTTACCGCATCGGAGCGCGCCCATCCCCCTAGAATAAATCAGATGTCGTACGTGAGTACCACGAACTGCGAACCGGTTTGCATAAACCCACGAGAATAAGGCTAGAAGTCTATATTTGCTTGTTATTCGGGTAGTGCTCGGGATCTAACGTGGACAAGGGACAAAGCTAAAATGGTTTCTAACATGGGTATGTTGACGTCTGGTGGCCCGGGACGTGGTTCACATCCGCGGAAAGGCCACAAACCATACTGTGCAGAAAAATGAGGCTTAAGACATGTAACATACGGCACCTAGACTGTTTACCTGAGTCCTTCCACATTTGTTTTGACGTTCTTGTCGAGAATTTCATCAAATTCATAGTGGCCCTCTGGGTAACTTTTGGATGCAATCCTTCCGAGTGATACCCATCCAGGAACCGATCGTCCTCCAAGTAAATCCCCGGAAGCCCGTTCAATAGCATGTGCTGCATGGTAAAAGCTACATCAGAAGCCTGGCATTGGAGGACATAACTAAAAGGAACCGAGTAAGGGGGGGGAGGAATCCTTGATTTGAACCACGCAACATGTGCCACGGGTCTTTTCTTGTCATACGAAGTGACGTTTCTCTTTCGGATCCTCCTGGGCGTGAGCAAGTACTGTACTGGCATAGTTGATCGGCGGCAATTACAACACAACGGATAGATTAATAATTCCGACCGACCTAAATGCTGTGCGAGATGAGTCCCCGGTTTTATTTCAAATTTAGTCTCGCCTTTACCACATTTAGACTTGCCTTGATATTGGTGCATCCGTTGTGTTAGTCCAAGCGTTGTCGATGGTGGGTTAAAATGTTCAATCTAGTGTTGCGTGATCGTACCCATTTCTTCTGTAGGGCTGACGATGGAACTTACAATCTTACACTGACTTGAGATCACCTCATGCTTAAGCGATGTAAAGTTGAAATGGAAGTGACCTGTCAAGCTGTTGTACCAACGCTGCATCCGTTGAGCTGTATAAACAACGTAACGTTTCCGATGATGTTTTTGCACGATTCCTGAGCACTCATTGGCTCGCCAAACAGAATTACCTGATGGTTACTGTTTTGGGGTGTCCAGAACACTGTCTGGCGACGTTTTTTGCTTGACAGATGCACTGGGTGAGATATGACCCGAATATGGTTTGCCATGGCTATAATCAATCGGAGATGAATAGGCATCGTATCATCTAGAAGGGGTCATCGAGGAGGACCTGAAACAGGTCTGTCGACAAAATCTGACTTCAACCATGCATGCGATGTCGTTCAGGCTGGACCAGGACGGTCGAGGGCACTTTCTGTTTTGTCTTCAAACACTGCGGCTTTTTTTAATAATCTATTTTATGTAAGGGGTCCGACTTGGCCGTGACTGCGTCATGGAACGGCGAGCATGTGCGCCCCTAAACGTGGGTTGGCCTGTTGCGTCTTCTGTCTGAGCAAGCGAGATCGCCGCACAGCACATCAATTTTCAGGAACTGGACCTGCGCCAAGTTGACTGCTGTGTGGATCTAAGCGAGATTGTCATCAATAACCTGGAAGACATGCTCATTAAATTTTAAGGGTTGATTCTAGTTAGGGGATGTCTGCTGATTCAAGCACAGATGGCGGGCATCCTTTTTGTTGGCTCGTGCTCTGTGAGATCATTATATGAGTTCCAGTATTGATGGAACTGCCACATATACTTTCAGGCAACTGTGTGGTGATGAACCCCGCCTCAGGCAGCACTTTTCGGCAGCAATAGTGGTCTTACAGCCAAGGGTGATGAATCCTGTCTAAGGACATGTGTGTTACATAGTTATGCTGTGCTCTGATGTCAGCTCCAGTTTGTGGATCCGCTGTGGAAGTCCATCAACCAACGCGCTGTACGGGCAGCCGTTGCCATGTGTTGCATCCCGTTCTTCCTTGAAACAAATTTCGGCAATCACCATTGCGGGGGAGATCAGAGAAGAGATGCATTCAACACCGACTCCGCACACGCCCATGGTGTCTGACGCTCTCACAAAGTCGACTCACTCGATAAGGCGTGCTCGCCCTCCGCTAACCATTATCTTTGATGCGAAGGTCCCAGCCACCATTACATAAATGGTGCGCCAACCTTTCACTTATCAATGGTCAGGCCAACCGATACTTAAGTAAATTCAGGGAACACAAACAAAACAGCAATGGTGGTATGTATGGGTGAGGACACTGAAAAATCCTCAAGCAAGAAGGAATCAGGTCAACCTTCCCATCTTATAACATTAGTGTGGTACACAGTTAGTAAGACACAGCCCAGCCACAGAGATCTCTGGGCGTCAATGGCGTGGGACAACTTGCTGAGTTGGTCTCCATTAGGCAGGCAAAGCTTGATAATTAAGGAGTTACCTGGTGCAGAACTGAGAAGTGATGGACAGTGCAGAGTTCCACGCGGCGGTAGGTACATTTTTAGCCTCGTCTCGTCCTTGACCAGTTGAAACCGGGCTTGGTCACACAGGTGTATCATGTCGTGCGACAGTAAGCTTTCCTAGACGCTCCATGGGAGATTGAAGATCCTCACCTCTGTCTGTGCAGAATCCCTCCACAAAAAGTAACGAGCTATGGTATACGGAAACCATTACACCAGTAGGAAAACTTTTGTTAATGTTCTCCACACAGGCCATGTGGCCAACTTGATCGGCATGCCTAGACATTCACGGCACGTTGGCCAAGGTTCGCTTTCATGTTTTCTCCCTGTCGGAAGTTGACTTGCGCATCATTAGCCTTGAAGTTCCTATCTCTGGACGTGATGCCACCCGTGCCATGGCATAGAGTGATCTCGGCGGGAGGGACGATCTCTTCTCGCGGACCAGGGACAACCGGTGCTCAACGCCAACGAGAGGCACTCGAGGCAGAAGGTGTAGAAGTCACTGACGGTCGAACGGGTGACTTCCGTGTCAACCTTGTGACGTGGGGATGGTTTCCCATTCCCGGTACAGTGGACATCGGGAATCATGATGGAGTCTCAGCGCAAGACGATGGTCGTGGCCAGTAACCATATATCGGTGATCTCTATGTGCTACTGCATAGTGGGTACAATGTCCTGTAAAAGCTATTGATCGTGCATCATGCTAGTGGCGTCCTCTCGAACCATGGTGATCAGAGACAGTCGATCGGCTGGTCTCTGTAGTATTGGGTCTCCTTGTTGGATACTACTATAAGATCTATCCCGGTGACAGCGGGACAGACTTCTGATTTCACGATGCATTCCTAACCTTTCGAACCGCTCCCAACACCAACACCTCGACCACCCCCATCTCGTTTTCATTGTTACCGCCTTTTGATATACCTTGGGATTTGATCCGCCCGAGCTCTCGTAGGTAGACTGCGTTCCAGATGCCTGAATGTATATCTTGCCAGTGGTTGTGACGGATTGATTATACAGAGCACTATACTGTGTTCCCAGCATCGCAAGTAGTACAACCTCGGACAATGGGTTCAACCGCGTTGGTGAGATTTTGAATCTGAAGATGCGCTAGGGCGGCATGCAATGCTCATTGTGTGACGCTGGCAGGCACAGCGCAATCTCATTACTGGAACGAAGCTAAGGTTGGTGCTGCACTGAGAGAGACTGGTCTCTCGTTCGGACGTCTTCATTACCACAAAACATTATCGGATTGGATATCGACACATTGGTCTCCAACAGCGTTTCCAGCATAAAATGAAGGAAAAGTCCGATCGGTGGATGACCACTCCTGGTGTCCGTCTCCGCAGCTTGGGGGAAGATCCCATCTCTTCGGGTTTCCCACTTTGTCGTTGCGCGGAAATTCACGAAGCATCTAGGAGTGACATCGGTGTTGTCAAATTTGACAAGAAATATCACACTCATCTGCCGATATCAAACCTGCTGTGATCCAAATCTATATCACAAATTACAAACTTGTGGACGCGAGTTACTTTGACCTTATGGCATTAGATCCTCTTACACGGTACCGCCGTCGGTTACCCTTCTTGGAGCATGCAACGAACCACACAGTACCTTGATGTACCTTCCTGGATTGTGAGGCACCTGTCTGCCGTTTTACCTTCGCCTCACAGCCCGATCACACGCTAGCCTGGCGGTCCATTGAATGTGCCGGCAACTTGAATGAAATCGCCTCAATTGGACTCGTAGAAACGACGGATCAAGTGCTATTAGCATGGACCAAAACAAAAGGAGCCGCGGTTGTCAGGTACATGATCGTCGAACAATGCGATTTCCCCGAAGTCACTCACTGCACGTCTGTCAGCACTAACCCTTGGCGAAGACTCGTTCATAAGGTCACTTAGGAGAAGTGCTCGCTCAAAGGGTGGGGCTTGTAGCCATCTACTCGCATATTTATTGAATATTGATGACCATGGAGACATTCATTGAAGAGGACCAGCTCCGTCGTGATTGGCAAGTTACATAACGTGGCGATGCGTTGCTCTCTGCCGCGCCGCCGCGCCATCAACTGCGTTTCGGCCTTTGACCAATACCGCGACACTCTAAGTCATCGTAACCACGGATACCATGGCTCTACGCTCCACCCAACCTCCTCCCAGCTCAATGGACACGTACAGCGTTATGTGGTCCAACGATGAGAAATCCTCTAATCAATGCATGGTTCATTTGGGTGCTAAAGGGCAGTGTTCTTGCGCCGCGGACTTAGACCCTGCCGGCCACCGTGCTTGTCACCAGGCAAGATTGCGCAAGTTGTTGCTCCCCATCGCATTCGTTCTTCTGGCCACCGGAGCTGCGCTGGTCATTTCATGTGTATACGATATCGACCTGTTTGACTTCGTCGAACTAGGGGCCGGTGTGAATGGCAGCCCGTTGGGCAAGAGGCAGTCCACTTCCGGCAGCCAATCGTCCTTCACCAAGAACAAACGTGAGTGAATCTTGGTACAAAATCGTACCCGTTTGATAACTGAAGGCTTTTGAACGGGCGCAACAGTGTATCTCATTATTGTCTTCGTTGGGCTTTTCCTCGTCCTTATCGCTGGTATCATGCTTAGTTTTTGGTGTTGCAAAGGCAAGATACCGTCGTGTTAGCATGCGGAAAATGCTGAATCATTCTATGATTTTCCGAATCTAGGTTCATTCGAGAACCCGCTCTGCTGCCCTTGCTACCTGTGCGCTTGCTGTGGAGGACTTGGTAAGTTGTTACTATCTCTGCTGCATAGGTATCGCTAACAATGTTTTGTCAGCTTGTTTGGAGTGCATTGGATGCGGTTTATGTGCGGCTGGGCTGGAGGCCGCTTGACGTAGTCAAATAGGCGAATCAGTCCGAGGGACACAACGTGAGTGCTGCATCTCCTCAAGATGTACCTTTTTTCTTGGACATTACTTCGTATTTCCGAATATGAACTCGTCAGGATATTGATATCAATTGTCAAGTTCGGTGCGAAACCGCAAAGGGCGACCATATGGTCGACTAGTGTCCTGACCTTATAGATCTGTCAATAACCCGTCCAGTTGGAGCTCGTAGCTGGCGGCCATTTTGCGATTAGCGGGCGACATCGGGTGCATTTCAGGCATACTAGACGTTGTTGAGAATCTTCATTGACAGGCGTGCGGAGGACGGTGTTTGGAGGGAATAGAAGCACCCCAGATACGCCCACCAGCACGCCTAGATTCATGCTGGGTGCAACATTTCTTCATTGGATCCACTGGATGAGTCTCGGACAATCGATAATCGATAATGCTTGGCAAATGCGCCTTACGACCCTGGTCCACACGGTCTTCCCTAGTCCAGCCATGGTGATCTGCATACCACATATTGGCACGATAGGCCAAACTGTTAATGCGCTGAACCTCTGGGGAAATCTAAGGGCCTTTGTATGGGAGTCATGCTAATCGCGATCCGGATGTTGAACGTTGACTAGGATTGCCGACAGGTTGCTGTATGTTTACCGGACGAGCCGGTTCGAATTCCAAAGCAGATATTTACGTAAATTGTGGCGACCCAAATTAGCCCGGATCACACATACGATGTGCACAGATCTCATACCGCCGATCTCCAAGCGACCTGCCCTCTTAGCTTCCGCTCTTGTCCCGAAGAAACCTCGGCGAGATCGAGATGCTTCTTCGCCTCGAAGTTCGTCCCGGTATAGCCTTGCCACCCGGCTATGGATCTGACTAGCCGTTCTGGTGCCTGTCATTAGGTTGCGCTCGCATCGCCAAGCACTAGGCGAACCGATGGCAATGAGTCCTCCAGGACCATTGAAAAGGGGAGGGTCATCTTGACGATGGTCCAAATCCATTCTCCCCTTTTCCCTTCTTCTCTTACTTAGATTTTCTCTTTCTTAACTATGGTCTACATCCCTTCCCCTTACTATGACAGAGCTGGCGACATCGCCTTGAAGCGTCGACAGCTCGACCTTTCCCGTCATTTGTCGGCAGAAGCTCGAGCTCGGCTTCCCAACCCCATCAAGTCCATTTGGAAGGCGGCTCAAGTCAAGCCCGGCACGATCAACATGGGCAATGGTATGATGGTCCTGAATCATTCATGAACGACCACATTTACTAACGTTTATTTTGCATTCAAGGTGACCCGCACCACACGTTGTACCCTGTTTGCGAGATGAACTTCGTCGTTCCTTCCATTCGTGGAGCGGAACCAGTAGAAGCCTGGAGGGCAGGTACCGGGGAACGACAAATCATCTCGTCTCACAAAGATGAACCTTGTGAGCTGAGCCTCCGAACTGCCATGGCCTATGGCGCTGGTGCGGGATTGAAGCACGTGCGCGACATGCTTGCAGAGCTCAATGATCGTATCCATGCACCGCCCAAGCACGTGGTCTCCCTTAGTCTCGGAAACGCAGATGCTCTCACTAAGTGCTTCCGACTATTGGGTGACCCGGGTGACTCCTTCCTGTGTGAGGAATTCACCTTCTCCGCAATGACCAATGCGGCACTTCCTCTCGGGATCGAGTGGGTACCGGTCCGAATGGACGCGGGCGGCCTCATTCCGTCGGACATGGAACGGATTTTGGCTAATTGGGACGAAGCATCGCAAGGGAAGCGCCCTCACGTTCTTTACACGATCCCGTGCGTCATTCTACGTTATTATTAAGCTATCATTTGAACTGACATGTTTATGTCAGCTGCTCTCAAAACCCGACTGGAAGTACTCTATCCCTCGAGAGACGGCGGCAAATTTATCAAATTGCACGGGATTGGGACGTCATCATTCTGGAGGATGACCCATACTTTTTCCTGCAATACGATCTTGACATCCGGCAAACTACCGTCGACCAACATGGCTTTACCAGAGCGATGGCTGAGGTGCTTCCTCGCTCTTTCCTCTCCATGGACTACGATGGACGCGTCATGCGTTTAGATAGGTTAGTCCTCCCTTTATCATAATCGGTATTTGTGTATCTCAACATTGTTGCGCACAGCTTTAGCAAAATACTCGCACCAGGAATGCGGCTGGGTTGGGTTACGAGTAGCGAGTTCTTTTCAGAAAAATTGGACATGCTTACGGATTCTTCCTCACAACACCCTCACGGCCTCGGACAAGCCTTCATCGCAGAGCTCCTCGGAAGTCATGGCTGGGGCATGGACGGATTCATGAAATGGGTGTCTTCTCTTTGCCGCGAGTACGAACGTCGACGCAACCTCTTCATGGAGGTGTTCGAACGCGAGGTAGCCAGCTCTGGTTTCGCCTCGGCGGAGAGCCCGCAGTCTGGCATGTTCGTATGGATCAAGATTCATCTTGATCGTCATCCACGTTACAGGGCACTCGAAGATGCCGAGGCTATGGGAGGGCCCGTATCGAACACGGCCGAGTTGATGGACGAGATGTTCCGTAAACTTCTTAATTCCGGTTTGGTTATGATGCCTGCGTCTACGTTTGCGATGGTGGATCGCTCCGGAAACCTGGCGTCTGACAGCCATATCGCCGATGTACGTTCCCATTACCTTATCGGTTCCATTCATGCCTAACAATAGACCCCAGCGTATCAACTACTTCCGTGCCACTTTCGTCGGGACGGACGAAACGATTGAGAATGGTT
Organism: Pulveroboletus cf. aberrans; assembly: GCA_038094155.1. Lineage (NCBI taxonomy): Eukaryota > Fungi > Basidiomycota > Agaricomycetes > Boletales > Boletaceae > Pulveroboletus > Pulveroboletus cf. aberrans. Next base: position 6,785 of record JBBPTO010000273.1, on the reverse strand, counting down.
TGACCATTTTCGGTCGTAGTCTCGAAGAATTCTTTTGCGATTGATAGCTTCTGCATCGTCCGTGTTCAAATCATTTTGAGACGTTCATGTACTATGTTAGTCGTTCTTGCTCAGTCCCCAGACTGTTCGGACTTGCATTAATTGCGTTATCTATAATACACTTGGTGTCATTATTTACTACTCAAGCCTGATTTGTATTCATTAGCCATCGAAATCATTGTTGTTAGTAGTCGGAGCAGTTTCATCTAGTTCATCACAATATTATGCGTATTTGACAATTTGCCGTTTCAGAAGACAGCCCGTAGGGATAGAAGTTCGAACTCTTTAGTTGATTTGAGGGACAGGACCACTGAGTTGACTTCTCCGACTTGGACTGGTATGTACTAGTGGGTTAATTTTCTCAAACGGTCTTCGCCACCGTTGTTTAAGTCACCAGCACGATTATCATACCCTCACACCCTTACTGTACGTACGCCAGGATCTTTTTTTCGGTTCCTTCAAGGCTTCCAAGCGCATGGGCCAAAAGAGCGAGCAATGATGCAAGTGAGTCTATAGCCTACAGCATTGAGTGAACTAAAAATGCAGCTTAACCAAATGGACTTACCCACTGAGTGACTGCGGTTTGCCGGCGAGGATTGAGAAATTCGCAGACCCACTGGCACCAGAGAAACGGGTCCGAACTGCAGGGTCCCAGGCTAACCCTTGTATGGTAAGTTCTCGCGTGGGCCGGCCGCCGCATCAACAATGTGTCAAAAGAGCTCTCGGGCGCGCCAGCTTCAAATCAGATCAGTTCCCAACGAAATTTTTATATCCATCATACCTTGATAACGATTCGGTTGGTTCAAGCTGGGGCTCACCGCTGCGTCGGTCAGCTTGAAAGCGTCAATGGAACCCGGCCTTCGCTCGTCTCTCTTTTAGAAGCCTTGACCCTGGACTGTAATTGTCTTTGGCCGTTCTCCAAACGCGCGTTATTGCCTTCAAGCCGGGCATGGTCCAGTCTAACCCGCAAAGGATAGATAACCAGTCAACTTGAACGTCAATATTCTGCCACCGGTCAAATGCACCACTGGTGCCATTGCAGGTGGCTTCTCGGTCCGGCAAACTAATGTTGAGGCTTCAAGTTAGCCCAGTCGTACTAGCTAATCTGACAAAACTCAAAATGATGGTGTCATGTTGCGGTCACTGATGGCAGTACTTAATGGTCGTTGGGAACTGTTCAACGGCTGAGTTCGAATCCCGTCATTCAGGACCACTGAGTAAGTACTTACAGAACCAGAACTCCAAGTTTGTGTGGCTCTTCTCCTGATGCATAGCTAGTATGGGAAGTAACAGCGATCCCATCACGCCATACTTGGAATTTCTAGGGCAGAAATGGTATCCAACATCGTCGAACTTGGCCGGGCTCTCACACTGTCAGTGTCACAGTGGAGTCTCGCAAATTCGGTGGCACTCGAACGTTCAAACAGAAAATGAATGCTGGTACAAGCTGCAACCCATTCACCGGTAACTCGCGGATCCGGCTCTCGATGACAGCTGTCCCTTAGAAAGGGTCTACTTGACGGGCCTGGAAAACTTGCCAGTGGACAGGGTTAGGGAGCGCTACTCCTTTCTAATAGTTTCCTCATGAGAATCCGATTATTTAACCCACCCCGTCGGTGCTGGCATCCTTGCACGCCTACTTTTTGTCCGCTATCATGGGCGACACAAAGGCTGACAGTCATCTCCTGTCTGGAAAACCCCTTCTCATTATCGTTATCGCTCTTTTGCTGAGTCTGGCACTCATCGCCCTTGACCAAACCATTGTCGCAACCGCTCTTCCAACTATTGTTTCAGATTTCAATGCTCTACAGGATGAGACATGGATCATCGGTGGATACCTCATGACTATAGTGGCATTTACGACTATGTATGGGCAAGGGCTAACCATTTTGCCTACGAAATGGTATGTAGTCATCTCGAATCGCCGTCTGCGCAGAATGTTTCACGGTGACTCTGGGTGCTCGCGTCGTCAAGGGTCTACGTTGCCGCAATTGGCATCTTTGAATTGGGCTCGCTCTTTTGTGGCGTAGCACCATCAGCCGAGTTTCTCATCTTCGGTCGCGTAATCGCTGGAGTCGGAGCCGCTGGTATCTGTGTTTCCGTTTTGACGATCATGGCCGAGGTACGTCCGTCGACGTACGTGTACCACCATATTCTTACACCTCCTTGAATAGAGCACCGAGATTCGATACCGAACTGTCCTCTTTGGAGCCATCGGCGCGCTATTCAGCATATCAAGCATTGTAGGACCCTTGTTGGGAGGTAAACTATGACGTAATTGAATGTGACGCTGGACTCACTTCAGTTTTAAGGCGTGCTGACGACGCATCTCTCTTGTGAGGTTCGAATACTGGGTGCCTTGACGTTAATTAATTTTCCCTTGTTCACTGTAGGGCGCTGGTGCTTCTGTGAGGAAGTCAACAATTCGTAGACAATCGACTCACGCTGCTTGTTCAGACATCAATCTACCATTGGGAGCATTGTCCGGTGCGATTATCGTTTTCAGACTACCACCTCGCAAGCTATTAGCTGTGTCCTCGGGGATGGGGAACACAATTAAAAGGCTCGTTGACATGGACTGGATAGGTAATCATGCGACTGCCATGATTCGGCCATAATTCATTCTATGGAGTAGGTTGCTTCCTCTGTCTTGCAGTCATGGTGTTCCTTGTCCTGCCACTCTCTTGGGGCAGTAGTATGGGGTGGAACTCGCCTGTTGTGATTTCTGTAAGACCGTCTGCCCCTTCAGTGACAGGTGCCTTCACTGATCCACACAGCTGCTATGTGTGTGCGTTCTTCTTCTGACCTGCCTGATTCTGTGGGTGCGTCGCAAAGGCGACAAGGGAGTTTTACCCCTGAGAGTTATCGCGAGGCGTTCTCAGTAAGATTGCCAGGTACGATATGCACGAGTATCACTGATCACAGCACAGAATTGGCGGGTGCATCGTCGTCTTCTTCACGATGTTCAATATGCTGGTGCTGGTATAGTGCGCACATAGCCTCAGCGTTGAAACGTCTTTTAACTCGTGCCAAGTTATATCCCTTTGCTCTATCAAGCCGTGTATGACCACAGCCCAATCCGTTCTGGGGTTGACATGCTGCCGTTTCTATTAGCATCGGTGGTAACTACGACGGGCTCCTCATTGATCGTGTCGCGAACAGGCCACTATTGGGGTATCCTGGTTTCCGGCCCAGTGTACGTATTTCTTCCCGCTTGCAAGACATTTTCTCAAAAGGTGTTTGCTATGTAGCTTCTGCTGCATCGCAGGTGGACTTTTCTTTACCGTTAACAGTAACACGTCTTCGCCACAGCTCATCATATACCAGATTCTGTACGGCATAGGAATTGGTGAGCGCCTGTGTGAATTCACCGCCTCAACCGGGAATTTAACGAATAACGGATTGACGATGCAGGAACAACTTCACAAAACACATTCGTAGCACGTGAGTCCAGACCAGAAGAAGATAATACATCGTAAATCTGAAGCACGCCTGGTCTCCAGTTCAAGCTCATTCTGAGCCTGATACTGTCTCGATATGTAACGCGATCGCAACGTTTATGCAGATCCTCGGTGGTTTTATCGGAGTGACAATGTATGTGCATTGCCGGCAGCGAAACTGACTTGAAACGGTTCCATAGTGCCGGGGGGGTCTTCAGCAATCAACTGCGTCATAATCTGGCCGTATACGCCCCCGGTATCGATGCCGGTCCTATCACTCGAAGCGTAGCAGCGATCTACTCCGCGGTGCCCGAAACCGCACGACCCGGGGTCATCCACGCGTATGTGCAATCGGTAGGTGTGCCTGGATTCATTTTTCTTCGGGTATGGGGCCATCAAACAGTGACTGATGGTTTCAAGCGTAGCTCGACTGTGTCTTCATTACGGCAGTTCCGGCTGCGTTCTTGACGATCGTTGGAGCTCTGTTGATACAGTGAGTGTTTGGAAAATCAACCATCGCTCTGAAAGCCTCTCAACCCCCACTCCCAGGAATATTAATCTAGGTCTCACTCGTGACGGAAAGCTTGGAGAATTGAATCCGGAGACACAAGAAGACAGTGAGAAACGTTGAATACTAGATTCCCTACAAAAATGTTAGATGCATCAACTCGGAGCCCAACTGTATTAAATTTACGATTCCTCTGTGCCAACTTACTACGTCCACTCATGGAACAAATCCGGATTTCAGTCGCGATGGCGAACTTGGAGAATTGGACCGGGAGACACAAGAAGGCAGTGAGAAACGCTGAACCCCACGTGGTGGTGCTACTTAAATATATTTCCTACAAGTCTCAAGTAGTACATCAAGTCACGGCTCCACCACATTTAGTTTGCGATCTGTCTGCCAACTAGGTCCACTCATGGAACAATGACTGAGCGGAAGCGTGAGGACCGTCCTGATACCTCCCTCAATGTCTCATAAACCAGATCCATATCCCTGATATCGACAGTATTGACTGCCTGTGGCCCTTGGATTATTCCGTTGTCGATTTTCGCAGCGAGTAGGTCAAGGAATGTCTTAATTTCGGTCGAGTTTAGGATGCTCGACAACATGCCCCTGAGTGTCAGTGCTTTGGTGTAGAAGGTACGTAAATTGATTGGGAACATGGGGTCTTGGGCGTGTACGGCCATCACGACAACACGGCCGGTGCCATTGGGGGTCATGGTGAAGAGGGCGTCGTTGAAAGGTCGTTCATATCCTGCGCAGTCGAGTAAGACATCGACCTTATTCTGCAGACCTTCTTTCGCGATCGCGTCGCGTATTGCTGTGTCGGACGTGAGCTCGATGGGCGTCAGGTACGGTGGCAGGATCACGTTCGCAAGAGACGTATACTAGGTACCGAAGATGCGAGCGCCTCTGTCGTTGCAAAGTTGTGCTGCGGCAGAACCAATACCGCCACGGACTCCTGTAGATGCCAGTTCATCGAGTGCAGGGGTGATATTTCAGGACATGAAGGGAATCCAGACACACCGATGATGATGACTTTGTCTCCCTTTTTGACATTGGCGAGGGTCTCAACGGTGATCCATGCACAGAGCCAAGGAAGAGTCATGCTCGCAACCTGTGCGTGACTCAGTGTCTCGGGCTTACGACTCAGCTCGGCCAGTGGGACCTTCACCAGCAAGGGGGCGCCAGGAGAGCATCACGTTGCAGAACGGTGAGTTCTCACTCTGCAAATGTTCCGTCGGATGTGAACTCCCGTTCACCACCGGTGCCCCATATTTGTGTACCAAGCCAAGCTTTCGCAACAGCGCCTGAATGATCCAGGGCTTCCACAACTTCACCTGAAAAGTCCATTGAAGGAACCGGTCCTTTCGAACCTGAGCGCCTGCATTGTCGAACGTCGATGATTCGGGAAGAAATGGTATCTATACTGGAGAGTCCAGGTGTTAAATAGTCGGGAAAACCAAGGCGCACGATGATGAAGAGAAGAATGGCTTACAGAACTCGGTTACTGCCAGTGACGGCGATGCGCCCTGAGGGATTCGCTCTCGATGATAAGCTGGCCAATCGAGAATGAACACATCTGAACGCTTGATGTAACATTCTTGTTGTCATTCCTCCACGTTGCCTGCCTTCGAAATCTCCGATCGGTACCGCTCTTGGTACCGCCCATTACTGTGATGGGTAACTGTCCATATTCGCACTGGCACGGGATGCCACGATGTCGAAGTTAGAATGGAGGGTTGTCCTGCAGTCTTAGGGCGGGAGGTATGACGGGAGGGGTTGGAAACAAAAGTAAAATGAATCACTCTTGAGAGAAAGCAAGAAGACTCACGGCGTGCAGTTTGCCTTTGGTTTGCACCAAAAAACGAAGCATAAAAGTTCCGACCATCGTGGAGTAAGACCTCAAACCCAAGCGCGCCTCACGCATAGCACTCACACGGGCCATCCCCTTGTACTCTGCTGGGTTCTCATCGTCCTCGCATTTAATTTGTCTTCGAATACCATCCTCCGCCATCTAACATCTCATCAACACCCGATCACACACGTCGCATTCAGGTGCGATGCGTCAACATGCCGACGCCCTTCCCGCAACGATGGCGATAGCACGAACATCATAACAGTGCAGTTATCATGACATCATTGTTGAGATGTCGATACCCGGGCCCGGACGCCGCCTCCCCGACACGGCGCGGTGTCAACCACTCACTTCCATGACTTGACGATCACAAAATACAATATCGCTTGTCATGCCCAATGTGCATCCAGCACATGTCAACGTGCCAAATGCTCCACAATCATGCTGCCGCATCGAGATGCTACATCGAGTTCACATACAGCTACTCCGCATCAAAACGTGAACAAGACATGACGGGGTTCATCAGAAGCTCTGTTTGTGCATCACTCCTTTCTCTTATCGACCATTTACTCGAGCGGCGCACCACTACCTTCAACAGTACTGTAAGTTAGATAGTTATCATCTCGCCGCGAGCCATGTAGAGTGTTGCTATGAACCTCTGAGTCCCTCCGTAATTTGGATAAACCTTGAGCTACTGTGGTTCAGTTGATGATGCTGAGCGAGTTCTTGCAGAACCAACTCACCACCTCCCTGTTTTGGTCGGCGGCAGTCCTTAGATTGACAGTGAGTCATGGCGTGCATTTAGGCAAAAGAAAAGGACTTACCGTCAAGCAAGGTTTTCGCCAACTATCGTCGGCATTCCTCGTCATGGTTGATACAAGGTCACTTGACACCGTAACTTCGTCAAGGGTTGAATCTGCTTCTCCAATTCCAAATCTTCTCC
>JBBPTO010000272.1:0-37423 GCA_038094155.1 Pulveroboletus cf. aberrans | reverse complement strand
CAGGATGGCATTGGACAGTGGTATGGAAGACTCACCAGTGCCATTCAGAAGACTTCAATTTCCAGTGCATCTGGCCTATGCAATGACCATCAACAAGGCCCAAGGACAGACAGTGAGACATGTGGGGTTTAATCTGAGCTCTCCTGTGTTCTATCATGGACAGTTGTATGTGGGACTGTCTAGATGTACCCACCCAAAAAACATCAAGATATTGTTTCCTGATGAAGATGAGAACATGGTTGGAAACATTGTATGAATAGAAGTATTTAGAAGACTTGAGATTTGAAATGTTATAGATAGAATGATTGATTGTATAAAGTGTTCAGTTTTTCCCATTCTATCATGAATGAAAAGCTAAAGATGAAAAGTGAGGATTGAGATGATTAGACTGAGATGTGGACTAACAGTATAAGATTAAGTGGTAATGTCAGGTCAACAGCAGGGCAACATTGAATGTGACAAGATGATGAAAGTGAAGGATGTAATTTACACTACTGTACTGATTGATTGTGAGTATGAGAGCTAAAACAAGGTGAGGAAAAGAGAGTGTTTTGTTATTGACTGTGCATATGAGATGACATACTTTGATTCTTGCCAAAAGAACTGACTAATGAATGCAAGCAAAGTGCCTTTGGCACATTGCTTGCATTCAACTCCTTTAAATTATCCCTCACCCTACTGAATGCAAGCAGAGTGCCGAAGGCACTCAGTGAGCATTCACCTCCCATCTGAATCTCATCCCATAGAACTAGGATAACTTCTCCCTCACCCTACCAAATGCAAGCAGAGTGCCTTCAGCACTCTGCTTGCATTCGCCTCCCTTTTGAATCTTATCCCATAAAACTAGGATGACTTATGCTGAAGGCACAAGCAGCAGGTGAAATGAGCTCATTGACCATATGATGATCTAGATGCAGTCTTTATGACTCAGCTATGATGTCATTGGTCTGGAGCTTTCTTAGCTCCACAATGGCTGTGCTGGATTGATCCAGATCCAACTTCACCTATTTCAAATAAGTGGAGCTGCATGACTGATCCTATGATGTCATTCTGACATCATCAACCTTGTTATAGCTACATCACATACAAGTGCATACATGTTCCTGAATGTATTTAAAGGCAATAGATGCCATGATGTAATTAATAACAAGATTCATTTCCCCTCAAGATCAAGCTTCTAAGAAACTCTTCAATGGTTGATCTCATCAATCTCAACTAACTCAAACTTGGTTACAAGAACTTTGATCTCTATCTTGGTAAGCATCCTTGACTCACCTGTCTCTTCTCTGCCCTGTGCAACAGGAGTACCCTTGTACTCTCCTGTTACTCCCTTGGACTGTTGATGTTATGAAATGCTAGATACAAATGTATACAACTTGGGATTAAAATTTCAGACTGGCATTCCCTTGAAAACAGAAATATCAGCCGCTTTTTTGGTTTTCTGTCCATGTACAAATATCTACTGATATACAGCAAAGAATAATATAATTGGTGGTATTAAATGTAATTACACACATATTATACTATTCTAATTGATAATAAGAATATTTGATGCTGGGGGAATGAATGGTAAAGTGAAATAAAAAAGGGGATGTGTGTTTTAACAGAATGCCCAAAAATTGGACATGTTTTGGATGTTAAGAAATTCCTGGTGGCATGTCTGCTTTCAGTGGTAACAAAATATATCCAAAGTGTCACACATTTATGCATTATATAGTGTATCATTAAATCCAAACCTTAGGAAAGTGAGGACATTGCATCGTGTTATTACTTAAATAAGAGTAAAATTTTGTATTATAATGACAGTATAACCTGGGTGCATCAGCAACATGTGCATGCCCTTACTCACACTTTTACAGCACTTAGTTGCCTTGAGAAGTCACTCAAGTGCAAATAAGTACAGTGTTGCACAAGTGGTACAAGGCCACTTGTTTTCTTAAACTGGACTTGTGCTTCACTTATTCCTCAAATTTTACACATGTGCAACTATGCACAAGAGTCCACTCAGTATGAAAAGTGAAAAAGTGGCATTCATATTGCCAGGTGGTCCATTAAAAATCTGAGCCATAGGTACAAAAATAAAAACATCTGTCACAAATAGTGAAAGTATGGAAACTCTGGATTAGAAAAAACTCATGCAAATTCACATTACCTTGTATTCTGGGCATCAGCTTCAATGGTTCAAAGGCACCTCAATGATCTTGTCATAAATATGGGGTTCACATACATATTGTATGGTGGTTGTTGAGGTCGATATAAGGGTGCATGGGTCCTAAGGTGGTTGCTGAGGTCAACAGCTGGACATGTGTAATCTGTGTGAGCAAGCAGGAAGAAAAGGTAGCATGGCAGGGCTCACCAGAGAATAATTTGTAGTTATTTCATGCATTGCTAGGACTTGACAACAGCATGTGTGCACATGAACCACTGTGCTATTTTTGCTAATGAGCAGGGTAGTCGATGCTCAGAGGGATGGGTGTTGACAACCCCATGTGGTAGCAATTCTGGCAAACCACAGGCCAGCCAATGTGTCATTAATACATGAATTGCTGGCCAGTCAACACTGGCCAATGCACAATATAGAGTGTCAATGGCAGATTGGCCAAGATACAGAACTCTGCTGAATACTGATTGGCCAATAATGAATAAAACTGCACTGATAGCAGCATACCCATCCTCTAGATTAGCATTCCACCAGCCAGCTGACCTGTTCTACTATCATTCTTGCTGGTTGGCCCATCACTTCTATCTATTTTTTCACTTGGTGGCCAATTACTAATTGACCTATCTCTTTAACATTCCTTTTTTTCCAGCTGGCCAACTTGCTCTTACTGGTGGGCCCATGATTTTGGCCCTGTTGGTGATTTTGCCTGGCTACCTGTCTCACTACTGAATGCATCAATTCTGCTTAATGTTTTCCAGTTGGCTAATTCTTTGTTATGCTGATCAGCCCCTTCTCTGGTTGGCCCATTTCCTCTGTGCTGATCAGACCTTCTTGTTGATGCACTTTTCTCCCCTTTGTTTTTACTATCCATCTTGCTGACAAGCTGACCACTTCTGGTAGGCTGTTGGTCTCGGCTATCCATCTTGCTAGGCTCATAGCTCAGCACTTCCTTTAAGGTATCTGCTACACTAACTGACAATATGTTCCTCACCCATACCTGTGAACTTGCATATCTGTGGTGCTCCAATCATGCACTTGACTTGACATACCCATGGGTAACGTGATGGGTATTCAGATGATGATGAAAATGATGTGACAATCGCACTACAGTGATCATTGCATTATTGTCATCATCATTGTGATGGTGTGCCATGGGTGGCGTGCCAGCAAGGGGGGCAGAGAATGATGGCATGATAGAGAAAGTGCAAATGGTGAGCATGCGGAGTCGAGGTGAATGACAGCATGATGGTGGAAGGATGAAGGCCAAGGTCAACAGTGTGAAGGTGTGTGAGATACACCAGTGCCCATGCCACTCATAGCCCCCCTGAAGCAGCACTTTGGACACTAGAATAGACGAAAATATTAAATACTGGCACACACACAAAGTAAGGTGATGATATGTAGAATAGGAAAGAAGAAAGGGGATAGGACCAAAATAGAGGTGGGGTAATACAACATAACCATTCACAGACCACCAATACAAGGCAAGATGGTGGAGTAGATGAGTTCATGACAATAAGAGCACAAGGGCAAGGTGAACAACATTATGATGGAGACAATGTGAGGGAGAGGGGATGACAGTGATGGTGAGGTGGATGGTGGGAGGGAGATACAGATGACAGCATGGCAGAGAGTGTGTGAGAGAAGTATGATGGAGAGAGCATGAGGGAAATGACAACACTGGTGAGGTGGACAGAATGAGAGTGAAACAGAATGGACAGTTGAAATGCCTCAGTGAGGTTGGCTGTGCAACATGGGAATGAATGTGGGATGACAAGCTGTGCCATCAAGCTTGACCTTCTCAGTAATCCTTGCTATTTATGTGTCATCTTACCTCCATTTCCTGCACTTATATGTCTGGGAGTGGTGAACATTCTGGCTGTTTCCCTGGTACAGATGAAGAACTCTGTGAGTATGCCATGGATGATTGCAGCTACTCAAGTGGCGAAAAATGCAGAGAAAAGATTGCCAGTTTGGTGTGTAAGCAGATCCTGTCTCTTGTCACTAGCATTTATACAGCAAGCCTACCCTATCACTGTTGCTGGTCACATGGATGAAGAACTCCAATAGGAACTCTTTCTGCAATTCTCTCACCTCAGATTCAGATACTGCCTCATAGGGGGGAGGTCAATGGTGTAAGGGTGTGGAGGCATTAAGGTGAGAGTGTGAGGACAATGGTGCAATGCAAGAAGTATGTGAGGACAAGATGGTGATGAGGGCACAATAGCACAACAGTGGCAACAACAATGGTAATGACATGGACATGCCACAATCAATGAGGATGGAGTGAGAATTTTGTTATCACTTATTGCCAAGTCTTCATTCCATGGTGAATGTATTTACTTGTGCCATACACTGACGATTATTGGGCTTAGTGATTGCAGTGGGGTTCAACAGGGCTGATATTTGCATATCTTGAGAACCAGATACCCTCTGCATCTTTGCATTGTTGCTGAAATGAATCATTCACCAAAGGATACATCTACTGATGACCACTTCCATCACAGTATGTCCTCCAGCGACCTTTCTGGAGCTATTCCATCCAGTACTTCAGTATTGGCAGTATTGTTGTTCCCACTGCGATCTGTGGAACATGTTGAGTACATTAAACCCTGATTGATTCACCCACAAATGAATTTTGCAAGAGATGATGTGGTAAGGAGGGCAGGCATTGAAAGCCATTATCACTGCCTATTGCCTAGCAACTTCGTCATCTTGCTTCTTGCTTTTCTCCTGTTTCTCCTGCCATGACAGATACCATGGTGATTAAGTGTAGATTAGCTAGATGGGAGGTTAGCTCGAGATAGAATTGAAGCCTATGGTTGTACACCTGTAACACTGCAGGTCGGAAAATGCACAATGTACCTGCACCCACCAACACTGTACTCTCAGGGGTTGTCCACCCTCAAGCAACAGTGTTGTGCATCTATTGAAGGCTCAATAGCAGTAACGTTTGCATACTAACTACTGTAATATGGTGCAACAAGCAGACATGTATTCCACAGCACTTTTTGGCCATGGCACATCACACTTGTGGCTCATACTGCATTTTTTATACTTCATTCTGAGCTCTTATTTCTCAGCATGCAGTTTTAGGGCTTGGGTTTTACAAGGGTCTTTTGTACATGCTGCATGACTACACTACTTTTCATGTACTGAATGTACAAGCATGAGGATTCAGTTACACAAGAATTAATAACCCATCACATGTGGAGGTCAGTCATGAGGCACACAAATCTGAGAATATCAGTAAGAAGTGAAATGATGGGCAGCATTTAGAGGAATGGGAGAAGTTGAGAATGGGTGCAAAAGCAACTCCTGCGAGCGGCACAATGGGACATGTAGTCCACACAGTGAGTCTGCAAGTCAACAACAAGACCTTCAACCTGAGTGTGATGATCACTGGGCCTACAGAAGTGGTGGACAGGTTGCACTACTCAAGTGGCACATCACTGGTCAATGAAACACCATGTACACCATATGGATGCCAGGGGGGACAGCCTTGATGGGAGAGTGCCAAGGAAAGGTGAAGGATGGCATAGAGGCCTTGGGAGGTGAAACAGTTAAGGCAATCAAACAAGTTGAGGCAGGAGGTCTAGGAAGTGAAGCTGCAGATGATGCACACAACAAGAGACCTGCAGCATGAAATGACCACAACAGATGTGCTGACAGCGACAACACCCAAAGATGTCTGCAAGACCAAGGGTGACAGTGAATGTGGTAGCACACTGGGTGCAAGCACTCAAAGTCTTGGGTGTGCAGTCAGTTTAGGCAGAAACTGGGAATGTACTGGAAGACACCCAGAGCACACTACTCCAGGGGATAAATAGGATGTCAGGAAAAAGGAGCAGTGAGCTCACTGTGCACAATGATGGTGCCATGGTGGATCAAGACAATTTGGTGGAGGACCCACCTGATGGCCAAATGAAGTGCAGGTGTGCATAGAGCACATTGCTCAGTGATACAGAGGAAAATGGCAAGACAGCAAGGTCAAGACCATCAGAGGACTGTGTGAGCATGCTGGGTGATGATGAGCATGACCCAGATGCACCCCAAAGAGCCACCTGACCAGCCACTGGGATGGCAAGATAGAGGGTGTGGAAAGGATCTTAGGAGGTGGTCACTGTGATAATGGGTGACAGTGACAGTGAAATGAGTCAACCCATGAAGTCAACAGAAACACCAGACAGCACAAACAGTGTGCTCATGCAAGGTAGTGATGCACAAGTCAGCCTGAATTCAGCCTGAAACAGATACTATCCATTACCCCCCAGTTGGCACCCACCCCAAAGTCAGCACCCCAATGAAAACACACCACTTCTGCCATTTCAATTCATGAGTCCTAGTTCTCATACTATACCTACTAATCTGCAAAGTTGAATGAACAAAAATTATGCAGTAGTTCTCTTAATCCTGAAGTTAGCAGTTGTCACATTGCCTATCACTTGCCAAGAGGATGCTGAACCAGTGTTCCAAATGTGACTGATCTTGTTGCTCATCTCACTGCCAATTGAAGACACTATTCATGAAAATCCTGCTCGAGTGAATGACCCTTGGTTTGCTAGACTCTTCAGCTGCTCAGGTTTGAAAAAACATACTGATGTCATGAATCCCTCATTTACAGACTCCAGTTTGGCACCACCTTCACCAAGTCACAATTTCCACTCATCTTCCAGTTCCCTGTCTCATGCACTGTAACACACCTTTTCATGCTGCATTCATATCACAACCTTCTTTTACTATTTCTTGGTCACTCTAACACTAATCACAATGATACACAGTCCTGTAGTACAGGCAGGGTAGATACCCATTAATCAGATACCTATGTAACTTGTTTGCCAATAGAGACATCGGAGTTTGAATTTCGTGCTGTGACAGAATGTGACAATTTATCTCCTTTGGAGGTGCTAACTTGGGGGTAAGAGATGGTATGGGTCAAACTGGGGGGCCAAGTGATGGCAGATGAAATGGAAGCATTGCATGTGGGATAGCAGATGCAGACTGCCATGGCCAAGTTGGAGGAGAGCACTGAGGTGTGCATGTTGATGAGGAGAGCATGCAGACACCTTGTAGCATGCCAATCAAGTGGAAGAGATTGAGTGTAGCTGAGCATGTGTGGAGCAAGACATGGAGAAGGCATTCAGCATGCTGCAGCAGACAACAATGAAATACCTGAAGACCTTCACAAGCTACCTCCACCATCCGACAAGCCTGTTTCATGACACAAAAAGCTCCTGAGGGTCAAGCACAAGGGCTCCAGAGCTGACCAGATCTTTAAACTTTGACTTTGGTGATACCAGAGGTGAAGTGAGTGTCTGAATGGTCAAGCTATGTTGAGGAAGCCTAGCCAGGGTCAAGCCAGGTGGTCGACAAGGCCTCAGACTAATTATGCCAACCAAACCTATCCACAGATGTGCTCAGTTCATAGTACTTACTCTGATTGTTAAGCTGTTTGTGAAGGTTGAATAACAGCTTCAGAAATGTCAACAGTGTGTAATTTGAAATTGTTGAACAAACTGCCTGACAAACAATACCATACCAGTAGAATAATTGTATAACTCAAGTGCAAACAATGCTTTTACCAAAAACATTGCCACTGACATGATGTCCTTCACAAATGATATTATTCCTCAGTGAATCTGATGACTTCATATTCACTGGCCACAGTATTGGAAGATTCTTCAGAATCCCAACTGCTCATGACATTTGAATGTTGGTCTTGTTTAGAAGTGTGGAGGTGTAGGTCATGCAAATGATAGTACATTGTGGCAGCTGAGTTGAATACTTTCTGGAAGTCCAGCCACATATTGAGCAGTACACACCAAAATCTCATTAATAATTCACCAATGATTGACATGAAACGATTGTTCTTTATGGCATATTTTTGTCATAGTTCTCAGACTGCTGTCAAAGCAGCAGTTTCAATCTTGTCAAAGCATAGAGAAATGGAAACAATGGCTCAGTTGCATTAATGCTCACAATTTGGTATCATGCTACACACTCAATGAGCTGATACTCAGACATTCTTTCATTACCAATAGAATGAATTGTCAATAGCTATAAATATCTGAGTAGCTCAACAATTTTCACTGAGAGACACTTGTTTCTTCCTTTCAACTCTGCTGAAACATAGACACTCATCACCAATGTTGAAAAATGTATCATTACACATGAGTTTCAATCCCACCCTAGGAGTTTTCCCACGGTCCGATAGCCCCTATCCTGCGCTCCTACCAATCCTGAGACCATTCCACTGCCATTCATCCCAACCCAAGTCAAGCCAGTTGAAGTCCAAAGGTTAGTTTTGAACCCAATGTCCGGACTCGAGTTCCCACACACCGGACCCGGTGTTCCCATGTCTCACAACCTGTTCCTGCACTCCAGGTTCGGTCAGGTTTTTGTTTCATTTATGTTTCCTTTACTGTACTTTGTTCAGGTATGCCCAGATTAGACTTTTGTACCTAGGACTTAGTTCCTTGACAGTGTGCAAGTAATCACCATTATTCCTAAGCCTTTAAGTCCAGTTCCCTAGTCTTTTCCCTACTTTTCCCTACAAGTTCCACTCAAGTCCTGCAACCAAAGTTTGTTTTCTAGCCCTACCAAACAGGGGAAAGCCAGACTCTAGTTTTCCAGTGTTCTGTGGACATTCAGTGAGCCTTTCCTACAGTTCTCTTTCTTTCCCTTTCCTTCCTTTGCAATCCCCTTGGGTCAAGATATACACTCACACCCCTATTTCTTGCTTAGGACTACATTCCAGAGTCCTTTTGCTGTTTTACACTGGTCCATCAAATATCAGATTCCCATGCACTGGATCACTTTCTCACACACCAGATCCATTCCTTTAGAGTCAAATAGTCTTCTTTTGTGTTTCTTTTCCTATATATTATTTAGGTATGCCTGAATTAGCAATGTATTCCCCTACCATCACTATGCATAAGCCAGTTCTCCTTCAGTTTCCCCTATTTCTGTCCTAGTCCTGCAATACCAAATTGGTTTCCTACCCCTATCAAATGGGAGAAAGCCAGACTCAGTTTTCCAGTGTCCTGTGGACAACCAGTGAGCCCTTCCTATAGTTCTTTTTTGTTATGACTACCCCAGGTAGATATAGGCATAGCCCCTAAAGTGGGTCTAGAATGACTAGGATGAAGGAGAACATGGCAAGGCATTCTACGAGGATGAAGTATGAAGGGTTCTAGAAGAACAAGGCTTTCTGCTTGTTCTGTCTCAACAATTGGTCATTGGAGAGAAGACTTTCTCAAGGAGCTAATATCTCAAGGTGAACAGGAAGTTCCCTTAGAACAGCATAATGGTAGTCCTGGACAAGGGCAACAGTGAAATCCATTTTGGTGGCTCTGTTCCAGTAGTCCCAGAGGTGTCCATCGTAGACTTAATGGATCATGTGGTGGTGAGGGGGTCGTGGGGCACTTCAATTCAGATGATTGTAGTGGCACTTGGTGTTGGAGAAGAAAGCCTCATATAGAGCTTTAGATTCATCCTTGGATTCAGGGACATCGAGGGTACGGGTTTCCTAGTTGATAACTGGGTTCCTCTTGGTTAGCCATGGCATACCAAGGAGGATGTTGGAGTTACTGCAGTTCATGACATAGAACTCGGTTCGTTGGGCTATTCCTTCAATATTGAGCAAGTGAAGCAGAGATTCTCCCTTCAGTAATGTTCTTGTTCTTCAGGGGTTATCTTGGGGATGTGGATGATGTCAACGTCCATGGTGTCAGAGTCTCTGGGGGTTTAGAAGTGGGCTTGGAGTATTGGTGGGTCTGGGTGTATGAGGTTCCATGGTGTTGCTTGGCAACTGCATCTCCCTTGTCCCACTGCACCTTGAAGTGAGAGGACTGGGCAATCCATTTCTTGATGGTAGTAGGTATGGTATCCATGAAGTTGATCCTATGCATAAGAGCAACTGGAATCCTGACCTGGAAGAACTAGATCAAGGTATGGTGGGTGGCAGCATCGGTGGCAAGTGGGGGATAAGTAAAAATGGCCTTTCTAACATGGAGAAGGAACTTGGTGATATAGTCATCGAGTTGAGCGATCTTCTCGATGTGGTGGGTAGCAAGCCAGGATAGAGCAGCCTGCTCAGTGTTGCCTTGATTGAAGGCGGCTTTGAACTCCTTGATGAAATCCTTGAGGATACTGAAGTTATCATTCTCAAGGGCTTTGGAATACTTGAACTCGGCCCATTGCTTGGCACGGCCTTTGCTTATATAAGGGAGGAGGAAGCCTATCTTCTTATGATCGGTGTCATAGATGTCCTTGTTGATGAGCATATACAATTGGATGGAGATAAGCTATGGGATGGCTTTGGAGGGTTCCCCATCATAGGCCTTGGGCCTAGCAACGTGAAGTTCAACAGGCTTCGAAGAGAACATGGGGGTGGAAGCAAGGGGGGTGCTTTGTAAAGTGATGCAGTGGTGGACAGCAAGAGGTGGGTCTAGAGGTACCATGGGGCAAACCAGTGGTGGTTCCAAAGATGTGACAGAGGTGGTAGCTTCTTGGTCAGAAGCATCTGATGAATCTTCTGCTGGAGGTGGTGGTGCACGTGGGTGGTGAAAGCATTTTCTGCAGAAGGGGTTGGCAGAGGGGCAATATGGATGAATGGTGGCTTATGTGAAAGTAGCCAGCACAAGGAGAAATTCTAGTCTTTTGTTATGGCTGACCTAAATGAGGGCAGACATAGAACCTTTGAAGCTTCAGACTTAACTGTGGACAAAGAGGTGACAGATCTTGACAATTGCAAGACATATACAAGGAGCCTACCTACTAGCAAGGTTTGGCGACAAGGGTTGCTACTAAGCTAACAGTGGCCAAAGTACTTTTAAGTTAATGGTGGACAAGAGTCTGCCTACTGACAAGGACAGACAACAAGGACTTCCCTTTGAAGGGTGGCAACAAGGAGACCTCTAGGTGAGGTCAATGATGGAGACTCCCCACTTAAGGGTAGTTTGAAGCTATGAAGATTGAGAAGGTATTTAGGCTACCCTTGGGCCTGTATCGAGAAATGGGAACACTAATGTATTCCAGTGGCAATGGTACAAAGTAGGAGGTGAAAGGTAAGACTAGACTGAGGAGCATACATGCAACAATGTGGGTTTATATATGTAAAAGTATTCAGGGCAGGCATAGAACATTAAGGAATATGATGGAAGGAATAACTGACAAGGCAAGTGGAGTGGAATCACATAGAATGCGATGAAAGGAGACAATGAGTCAAGGTATCATAGTCAGCAATGAAAAGAAAAGAACATCCAAGTTGGAACTTATACCCATGCATATGTAAGCAATAAGTCAAGGAAAAACATAGTCTGAGGTAAATTGTAACAGCTTCATCCCTCATCATGGACAGGGATTTCAGATGGAGATCTATGGCTGTGAGCAGGGAGTTTGGGAGAATGACAGGTAGGGCATGGGGTTCATAGCCCATCATGAGATAGAATGGCAACTTGCCAGTGACAGAGTGGGGGCAGTGATTATGTGCGAATTCAGCATGAGTAATCTGATCCAACCAGGAACCAGGGTTTGCACCACAGAAGATGTGAAGATACATCTCAACTTACTGGTTGACATGTTCAGTCTCACCATCCAACTGAGGATAATAAGCAGTGAACAGGAAAAGATCATAGTTCAAGAGACAACCCAGCTCTTTTGCAAAGGAAGAGGCAAATTGTGGTCCTTAGTCTGAGATAATTTTGTCATAAAGACCAAAATGAAGGAAAACTTTGTGGAAAAAGAGGGTTGCAACACCTTCAGCTGTAATGGTTTTCTTAGTGGGGCAAAGAATTACCCCCTTAGTAAGCCCATGGTTGACCATGACCAACAGGGAATCAAAGCCAGATGAAGAGAGGAGGTCTGTGATAAGATTGCATGAGATCTGCTGGAATGGATGTGTACAGAAAGATTTAATCAGTGTCAATGGGGAAATAGTGGGATGGGTGTTTGCCTTATTCTGTTGGCAAATGGCACAGCCTTCAATGTATTTCCTTATGAATTGGGCTAGTCCAGGTCACCAAAACTCAGTGGAGATGAGTTGTTAGATTTTCAAGTAGCCAGAATGTCCAGCAGTTTCATGATCATGGCAACAAATGAGTACCTCATGACAGAGGTTTTCTGTGGGAGGAACATAGATATGTCCCTTGTATGAAAGGACTCCATTGGTGTACAACCAATCAGAGAGGCAGAAGCAGAATGCAGGGGGGACCTCTTCTTGTAGTGCTTGTAGTGCTTGGAGGACTAAAGGGTTGGAGGATGAGGAGGAGGCAAGCTTGCCTGTGAGCGAGGAGTTGATAAGGCTGACAAAGAGGGATTCAGGGAGTAGGGTTGTTCCCATGTTATCTTCTTCATCAATAATGAGGTCTGGGCAGTGGAAAAGAGCATCTGGGGAAGTTAGTTGGAAACCTGGAACATGGATCATTTTCAGATTGAAATCTGCAAGGTCAAGAAGCCATCATGCTTGTTGAAGATTCAGATTCTGGGGTTGATGGAAGTATGTCAGAATCCTATGATCTGTGAATGCTTGGACCAGGAAAGTGGAGTCAGAGAGGTAGTGTCTCCAGGCTTTCAGGGCTTGGATAATTGTGAGAATCTCATGGTCATAGATATCATAGTTTCTCTCAGCAGGGGAGAACAACTGCAAGAGATAGGAGCAGGGGTGCCAGTTTCTATTGGTGTCAGTCTGGAGTAGGATTGCTCCAGTGGTGAACTTCAATGCATCCATTATGATGGTGAAGGGTCAGGACATATCAGGGAGATGGAGGACTGGTTTTGAGTGAAAGAGGGCTTTCAGTCCCTCAAAAGATTTCTGGCAAGCAGAGGTCCAATCCCAAGCAAGATTCTTCTTCATAAGATCTATCAAAGGATGGGCAATGGAGGAATAGTTGTTTATAAATTGCTGGTAAAAGTTGGCAAATCTGAGGAAGGAGAAGACATCTTTGACTTTGGTGGGTGTTGCCCAAGTGGCAAATCCATCAAGCTTGACTGGGTCCATGGCAATCTGTCCCAGTTTAATGATCATTCTGAGATATTCCACCTCAGAGGCTACAAAAGTGCACTTTTCAAGCTTCAAGTGCAGGTCGAGTTCTTGCATCCTTTTCAGGACATGTTTGGTCCACTGCTCATGGAGCTCAGGGTCAGGGAAGAAGATAAGGAGGTCATCCATGTAGATGATGAGCCATCCTTCAGTGATCATGTCTCTAAATGAATCATTCATGAATTGTTGGAACATGGTGGGGGAGTTTGTAAGTTCAAAGAACATAACAAGTGGTTTGAAAAGGCTTTTGTGTGTGATGAAGTTGGCCTTCTATTTGTCACCATCTTTGATCCTAAAATTGTTGTACCCCCATTGGACATTGAATTTGGTGAAGACCTTTGTGTCTTTCAATTTGTTAATGAGATTAGAAATGAGGTGGAGGGACTATGCATCCCAAACAGTGTATTCATTCAGGTAGCAATAGTCTTGGCATGGGCAGAGTTTACCATCTTTCTTCTTGATGAAGAAGAAGGGTGCTGCTTGGGGGGAGTTCGAGGGAGAGATCTTTCCACAGTCAAGGTTCTCTTGGATAAAGTCCTCAGTGGCCTTCTGTTCATCCAGGGACAACAGATAAACCTTCTTGACTTTGGTGATGAAGGAGTCATTGAGGTGAATCTCATGGTTATAGGGGCAAGACAGGGAAACATGATGAGACACTTCCTTCACAAAGATGTCCAAAAACTCGGCATATTTGGGGGGTAGCATGGTCTTGAGTTTGGCTTTGTCAGCCACTGCCACAAGCTTGGTGGCAGTGGTGACTTTGTTAACAAATTTCTGGTGTCTGAGACTGCCACAGGGGGCAAAGCAGGTCCCAAAATGGGGTACTCAGTGAAGGTCTGCATTCCTCTTCATGGTGTTGACAAATTCTGATTCTTCAACTTTCTGAAGATAGTCAAAGAGTCTTTTGTCATAGACCCAATGAACCATAGTTTTCTTTCAGACAGGGTAGGATAGTACTTGTCATGCCTTTTGAGGTTAGTGACATGGCTTTGGTACAAGTCTTTTGACTCATTGAGGGACTCAGAAATGGTGCAGGTTTGTTTAGACCAGTCAATGAGGGGATTGACCACCTTCAGCCAAGGCAATCCTAAGATGATGTTCTGTCATCCACAATCCATGACATAAAAGAGGACCTTTTTAGCGATCCCTTCGATGTTGACAAAGAGCATAGTGGAGAATGATACTTTGCCCTTTTTATTTGATGACATATCAAGGTTGCAGACTTGGAATGGTTTCTCAATTTGGGATGTAGGGAGTTTGTTCTTCCTAATGAATCCCCAGTCAATACAGTTGATGTCTGCACTGCTATCAGTCAGGGTGCGAGACTCGACAGTTTTGAGTGTGTGTGAGGGTATAATGAGTTCAACAGGGATCTGCATAGATTTCATCATACAAGATACAGTTACAGGCACACATACAGGGTAGGAGGTGGCAGACATCAAGGCTGGCCTCCATTCTAAAAATCCTAAGAACAAAAATGGGTCATTCTTTCAACCACTTCTTCCTCATCTTCCTCACATTATTTTAACATGGGGAGATCTTCAGAGTCCTTCTTCATTGTCTTTTTGATGAAAGGTCTGGGAGCATTCTCAAAGGTAGCATTGCAGTTGAATGACAAATGTTCAGGTTTCCAGCATTTGAAGCAGAGATTCTTCTTATGACAGCACTCCCTTTCTTTGGGAGTTAGCTTCTGAGGACAAGGGATGAATATGGTATTGACATCCATGGCATCAGGGTCTTGAGAACTTTTTGAGTTGGATGGGGTGGCATAGGCATATGAAGGGGTTATTTTACCCTTTTGTGCTTCTCAGATTAGGGAAGTTCTTTCCCATTGCTTCTGGAAGGAGATGGCATGTTTAAAGATTCATCAATTTTGTCAGGGATGGTTTCCATGGTGAGAATCTGGGTGCTAAGTGGAGTGGCAATGGCTAGCTGGTAGCAGGAGATAAGGATGGTGTCAGTAGCTGAGAGTCTTGCAGCATGGGCTTGAAACTCAACATTGAAGTCTATGATTGGGAGCATCCACCATCCTTTCTTGTCCTTATTCATTCAAGCAGAGGAGAGCCATGCCAAGGTGTCAGCAGCTTCATCTTCTCTTACAAAGAACTTCCTGAACTTTTCCTCAAAGTTGAACCATTTCCCAAATGGATTTTCTGTGACTGCCTTCCTTCTGAAGGTTTTGGCCCAGACTTGTGCTAACCCAAGGGTCATGAACAAGAGTGTGAATGTGACCTTCTTGTCATCAGTGTGATAGACGTCAGCATTAACTAGGAGGTAGGTTGCAACAGTGTTCAACCAGTCTTTGGAGTTGGCAGTGTAGGAGACTCAAGCTCTCTACAGTGACATTCCCACTTCCTTCAAGTATTCATCCATCCTCTGAGTTCCTCCAAAGTCCTTCACTGCTCCTCTGAGACTCAACAGTCACAGGCCATCTTCTTGAGTTGGAACTCCAATATCCAGAGAACCAGACCTTAGTTCCTGTGCTTTGAACAAATCATCCATGAGTTGGAGTTGTGTGTCCTAATTGGAACGTTCCTTTATTTAGTATCTACATTCATTCCTTTATGTTTCCTTTTGATTCACAGGCTCAGGAATACTGAGACTCAAATGTTTGTACATAGAACTTAGTTCTGAAAGTCAGTTACTACCATCTACCATCAGTTCTAAGTCTCCAAAGTCGATTTCCTTCATTTCCTTTCAAGTCCAGTTCAAGTCCTGTCAACTCCATAGTTGATTTCTTAGCACTACCAAATAGGGAGGAGTCAGACACTCATTTTCTAGCTCTCTCAGAACATCAGTAAGCCATTTACATTCACCCTCACTCACTTTGTTTCTCTCTTTGCAATCCTCTGGGTCAAGAACTACACTCACACCCTTTTCATTAGCTTAGGAGTTCCACTTTGGAGTTCCTAGGAGTTTTACAACTAGAGCCCACCATGAGGGGATTCAAGAGACACCTCAAGGGCACTCTCAGACTCACTTCCAGATGAGCAGATCTCAACAATTTCATTCCAAATCCTGATTTTCCAATTTGCCTGCACTGACATAGCCTGTAGCATCCAATTCCGAGATTTTAAGTTTTCCCTCAGTGTCACGTCAGCGCTCCCACAGCCTCCGAAGTCAAATTTTAAGTAATTCCTTCCTATTCCAGAAGTTCCTGCACTACTCCGGTCCTCCATTATGTCCAAAATTGCCAATTCCCTCATCAGTACTGGTAACCTCCGAATTGTCATACAATTCTTTGGTGCTAAGACTATCCTCCACCCAAAATCTGGTCAGAGATCGGAGGTCAAAAGGGAGAAATGGCTGGAGATGGCCAGAGGTCCGGAGGATCGTGTCCAGAGGGGTGAAGGCTCAACACATGACTTATGTGTCACATCTCTGCACTGCCATGGCCTTCTTGGTCAGAGACACATCAGAGAGTCCGGAAAGAGATTGGAAGAGAGAGTCTAAGGTGATATTCAGGCTGAGGCTATCTACATACAGAGTTGGAGTATATATATGGAGGGAAATCAGAGGCTATGAATGGGTAAGATGGAATCAGAGAGGTCATATGCTGGAGCTGTGCTCCAGGTCAGGAATGAGCCAGAGCTGTGCTCCACAGCATCAGAGGGAATAGAGAGATGAGACTAAACTAAATAGGGAACAAGGAACATATGTAAGGAAATCTATGAGTTGTCTGGAGGAACAGAGTTACATATTGAGAGAGGGTGCACTGGAGGTATGAGCAGAGTTGTGTTCTGGAGGTCAGAGTTGGGTCGGAGGGACAGGATATGACAGTATCCCCCTCTTAGGCCTGAACCCCTGAAGGCCTTTAGGGACTGTGGAGTTAGGAGGCTTCAGAGTTTGAACTGGGGGTATAAGTCATGATGGAGTCAGAAACAGGGTTGATCTCCAACCACTACCATCTATGTCCGAAATCGATGACATCAAGTCTTGGTCTGACGATCGTCTGGCAGAGCACAAGGACAATAACAACAGGATGTGGGAGATGAAGGCTGCCAAGCAGAGAAGGCAGATGAAGGCAAGGAAGGAGGAGGAGGCACAGAGAAAGGTGGAGGAGGTGCTGAAGAGAGGTTGAACGACCTAGACTGCTATATGTCTCCAGACAGGAAACTAGCAGGTCAGCGACACAAAGAAAGAAAATGAAGGGATGATAGGTCTGTTCCAGGGGGAATTCATAGAGTAGAGCTCCATAAAAGAGAACCACAGGACTTACAGGAGGCGAAATGGATGATAATCAGGAAGAGCTCCTATGCTTCAGACATGGCTGACAAGCACAAGACTTGATTCTTCACACATCAGGACAGAAGGATGAAGAGATGATCACAGACACAGATGGATCACTAAAGATGATGAAGAACTGAACTTGAGATGGACAGAAGATAGACATCAGATAGATAGATGATGATAGATGATATTGTACTCTGTGTGAAACACAGTTTTTATAGTCTGGGCACACCTGAGACTTTAAATACATGTAAAGAGCATGACCAGATTGGAAACTGGATTGTTGGATCAATGTATCTGGTGACCAGGTTGATGGAACCTGATCGACCAGATGTACAAACGAAGTGTCCAGTGCAGTAAAATGAAGGTTTGACTTATCAATGGGTGACAGATGAGGACAGATCAGATCAGATATGAGGACAGGGAACTACCATTCCCTACAGCATGCAGGAAGGCAGAGGAGGAGGCACATGTGAGAGTGGAGGTGTGGAGGTGAGCAGAGCAAGCTGCAAGAAGGGAGGTGGAGGAGGTCACCAGATGATGAGTGAGTATGCTTGTTTAGCAACTCAGAGGGTGACTAATTGGAGATGGAAGGAGCAGGCACAGGAGGGGCTGAGCTCCGGAAAAGGAAAGGAGTGGGAGGTTGTTCTTGCAGACTGTTGAAGGTGTGAGAAGTGAAAGCTCAAGTGCATCCTTGGGCCTGGTAAGTTGACTGTGTGCATGGACTGCTGCAAGGCAAAGGTGAGGTGCAAGCGACCAGGTGAGAAGAAGGTGGTGCCATGAAAGTGGGGGTCAGCATCTGAGACTGATGAAGTCCTGATCAAGGTACTTCAGGAGATCCAGAACATCCTCATTCATCAGAATTGGGCATTCAACTGCCAGGAGGTGCTCTTGAGTGTGCTGGTACAACTCAAGGCAGAGGAGGTTGACAGAGAGATGGAGGGACTGGATGATGAATGGCAGCCTGAGGAGGCTGCAGGGGAGTTGGCTAGGTTGGCTGAGAAAAACAAGGCAGCATGGGCAGAGGGAGTGGAGGACAGAGAAGCAGAGGATGGAGAGGAGTCTGAGTAGTTGATCCATTGCCAATCCTGTAAATAGTCATCGTCTAATGTGCATGTGACTTGATCAGAATGGGAGGATGACAAGAGAAATGTCAGAGAAGACCTGAAAAGGCTGGAGTTAGCCAGATGGTGGCAGAGTCAGATGGGAAAGAATGGAGGGCAGAGGGTGAAGTGAGGAGAGGTGAGAGGAGTGGTTGGAAAGTGTGGGAGCGGTTCCTGTCAACATCCCACCATTGACAGGAGACAGAAACAAAGGGGAATTACTGGAGTATGGAGGTACCAGAGGTGTCAGAGAGTGATTTGAAGGCCAAGCCCTTAAGGGAATGATTCAACCTCAGAAACTATAGAGGCCAAAGAGAAGGAGGGGGTGAGAAAGAAGGGTAATTGTGCTGATGTCTGGCTAAGTACCCAGCAGAGATTGGAAGGAGGCAGAGTGCCACAGAGCGCTAGAAGCAACTCCAGGAAGGAAGGAATGGAGGAAAGGATGGAGGGGAATGGAGGAAGTTGGGGAGCCACAGAGTGCGTCAAGCAGCTCTGGATGGAAATGGAGAGGGAGGAGGGTGGGGTTGATGCATTCTGAACAGACCATTATTCATGGGTCTCCCATTGATTGGGTTAGAATCTGGAGTGAGCGGGTGTCAGGACTGTCATGTGGTAGTTGATAAGGTCAGAGAGGTGGAGGGGAGCAGAGAGGGCAGAAGCACATGGTGTAGGAGACTCAAGCTCTCTACAGTGACATTCCCATTTCCTCCAAGCATTTGTATGTCCTCCAAAGTCCTCCAAGTTACTCCACCACTCCTGCAAGACTCAATAGTCAAAGGCCATCTTCTCGAGTTGGAAATCCTATGTCTGGAGGACTGGACCTTTGTTTCCATGCCCCGAATGAGTCATCCGTGAGTCAGAGTTGTGTTTCCTAATTGGGATATTACTCTATTTAGTATCTACATTTGTTCCTTCATCTTTCCTTTTGATTCACGGGAATGCCCAGACTCAAAATTTTGTACATAGAACTGAGTTCTACAAGCGAATTACCACCATCCAGCATCAGTTCTAAGTCTCCGAAGTTGATTTCCCTCATTTCCCTTCAACTCCAGTCAAGTCCTGCAACTCCTGTCAACTCTTGGCAACTCCATAGTTGATTCCTTAGCCCCACCAAACAGGGAGGAATCAGACTATTATTTTCCAGCTCTCTCAGGACATCAGTGAGCCATCTATATTCGCCCTCACCCACTTTCTTTCTCTCTTTGCAATTCCCTGGGTTGAGAACTACACTCGCACCCTTTTCATTAGCTTAGGAGTTCCACTTCAGAGTTCCTAGGAGTTTTGCAGCAGAGTGCACAGAGCAACTCCAGGCAGGGGAAGATGAGAGATGATGCCATCAAATCTGAATGGCTGTTTTTCAGGGTACTCCAGCCAATCATGTTAGGATCTGGAGCAGGCAGAGATTGGTGACATCAGGGAAGGCAGGCCAGGGATGTCAGCAGGTGTTAAGACCAGAACATCCTCCACTCAAACTCCAGTCAGAGATCGGGGGTTGAAGGGGAACAAACACTGGAGGTGGTTGGACATCTGGAGGGTCGCATCTGAAGGAGTGAAGGCTTGATGCAGGACTTATGTGTTGTGTCTTCACACTGTCATGGCCTTCATTGGTCAGAGATGCATCGGAGGTACTCAGAGATGAATAGAGGACTGTCTACGTCAATATTCAGCCTAAGGTATCTACATACAGAAGTCGGAGTATATATATGTTGGAGTGACTGTGGATTAGCAATGGAGGGCTATGTAGATATATAAGATGGAGGTTGGATGTCTGAGTGCTGGAGTTGTGCTCCAGGCCAGAAACAGGCCAGAGCTGTGCTACACAGCATTGGATGGTACAGAGAGGTGAGACTATACTAAATATGGAACAAGGAACATACGTAAGAAAATCTATGAGTTGTCTGGAGGAACCAAGTTACATATTTGACAGAGGGTGTGCCGAAGGTACGAGTGGAGTTGTGTTCTGGAGGTCGGAGTTGTGTTGGATGGATGGGATATGACAGCAGGGGTTGGAGCAGAGAGACAGACATGAGGAGGTGCAGAGGGAATAGAATCTGAGGCAATGGCCCTGCAAATAAACAGAAGGATAAGCTCAACTTCTGATGCACAGCAACCAGAGGCCAGAGATGAGGAGGGAATGGGAAAAGGGGTGCTGTTAAAAACTATGGTAAGGGCAGTAGTGCCCAGTACTACATACTATCAGAATAGTCGTAGGTAAAAAGAATGAAGTGCCTCACCTCTGTTAAGATCAGATCTCCTCTACTCAAACTCTGGTCAGAGATCAGAGGTCGAAGGGGATCAAATGGCCGGAGATGGCTGGAGGTCAAAGGGGATCAAATGGCTGGAGATGGCTGGAGGTCTGGAGGATTGCATCCAGAGGGGTGAAGGCTTGACGCATGACTTATGTGTTACATCTCTGCACTTTCACAGCCTTCTTGGTTGGAGACACATCGGAGGAAACTGGAGAAGGTTGAAAGAGAGAGTCTAAGGTGATATTCAGGCTGAGCTATCTACATACAAAGTTGGAGTATATATATGGAGGAAGTCAAAGGCTATATAAATAGGTAACATGGAGTCGGAGAAGTCATAACTGGAGCTGTGCACCGGTAGTGCAGTTCGCCAGAGCTGTGCTGCACAGGGTCGAAGAAATCAGAAGGGTGAGACTAATCTAAATACAGAACAAGGAAAGTACGTAAAGGTATCTAGGATAAGTCCAGAGTTTCGGAGGTTAGGAGTTGGTGAGATGTCATCAGAGATATTAGTGGAGTTGTTCTGGAGGTCAGAGTTAACTCGAATGTATGGGATATGACAACCTCAGCCAGATGACCAAAGAGCAATTACAACTAAGGTGAGTTGGAAAAAACTGAAGGGATTAAATAGTGAAATGGTATGTGTGCATACCAACTCTGGCAACTCCAGACTGGAGTTAAGCAAGGATAAGCAACTTCCATTAGGAATAGCTTGGAATGAAAAAGGAATAGTGCATGAATGAAAATAAGTCATATGACTTGCAGAAAATTGTACGATGTGCTTAAAGAAAATCATGACATGTCAAGAAAGATTTCCAGAATAGGTAAAGTACAACTCCAAAGTCAAAGGGGGTGGAGGATGTACAAAACAGGCCGGAGCTCCTATGGAGTTGTATTGGAGTTGCTCCAGAGTTATACTTTGACAGGTGTGAGCACTGCACTGGGCAGACACTGGCAGAGGATGGACTGCAGGTCTGAAATCAGAGTGGAGAGTGATCTGGGAGTGTGCAGTGTGACCGGAATGCTGGAAGTGTGCAGAGTGGATTGGAAATGATGCAGAGGTGAGGGAATGGGAAGGGGTGTGAGCATTGCATGATGAACACAAGCCAGAGAGATCAGACACAAAGTCTGATTGATCTCAAGGAAACCAGAGAGGGTGGTCATCTGGAGGATGGCTGGTTCAGCCAGAGTGAGCTTGGAGCTCAAAACTGGAGACCAGGGTGACATCAGAGGGGTCAGCATTCATTTTACAGTCATTATGTGAAGGTGCCACTACAAAAACCCTACGATCAACAAATCATTAGCAGCCACCCTGATAACACTATTAATTCTAATCTAGTTTTTAAGTTAGATCCCTGCTGGCCTTCTTGTTGCAGGGTCCTGCTCATTGCCATTCCCATGTGCATGTGCATGCAGTCATCCCTGGTGAGTGCCAACCGCTGTCTGAGTCAGGCTCAAGCTTTGCCACACAATGTGGTAAACATGCCCTGCAAATGTGCTCTTGAGAAGTGCATTCACTGTGTTGGGTGGCAAGTGGTGGGTGTGGTGGATGTGGGGTGCAGGGTGCTGGGCACATCTCAGTTGGTGCAGGTGGGCATGGTGCAGCAATGTGCAGACCTGTCACTGGTTGGCCAGTGTTCACATTTGTTGGAGGGTGGTGTTCACTTCCTTCCACTGTGGGTGGGTGGTTGGTGGCTCAAGGAGGCATGAGTCAGCACAGTCACAGCACCAGACAGGCCAGCAGTGCAGTGGTGGGAGTTGGGCAGGTCATCAGTGTTGTCCAGTGGTGAGTCATCAACGGTGGGTGGTGTGGTGCAGTCGCGGCACCATGGTGCAGTGAGCAGTGGGGGGTGCAAGTCTGCAGGGCAGATGGTGGCAGTGGCAGTGGCACCAGCAGTCAGGCAGGTCATCAACAGCAGGTGGCATGGTCACAGGGAGTGCACTGTGTGGTTCAGGCCAGCAGTGCAGTGACAATGTGATGTAGGAGACTCAAGCTCCCTACAGTGACATTCCCATTTCCTCTGAGCATTCAGACATCCTCTAAAGTCCTCTGAGTTACTCTGCCACTCCTCTGAAACTCAATAGTCAGAGGCCATCTTTTTGAGTCGGAACTCCGATGTCTGGAGGACCCGACCTTTGTTCCCACGCTCCGGATGAGTCATCCATGAGTTGGAGTTGTGTTTCCTAATCGGAATATTACTCTATTTAGTATCTACATTCGTTCCTTCATCTTTCCTTTGGATTCACAGTCTTGGTAATACCCAGACTCAAAAGTTTGTACATAGAACTTAGTTCTAGAAGTGAATTACCACCATCCAGCATCAGATCTAAGTCTCCAAAGTCGATTTCCCTCATTTCCCTTCAACTCCAGTCAAGTCCTGCAATGCCTGTCAACTTCTGACAATTCCATAGTTGATTCCTTAGCCCTACCGAACAGGGAGGAATCAGACTCTCATTTTCCAGCTCTCTCAGGACATCAGTGAGCCATCCATATTTTCCCTCACCCACTTTCTTTCTCTCTTTGCAATTCCCTGGGTCAAGAACTACACTCACACCCTTTTCATTAGCTTAGGAGTTTCACTTCAGAGTTTCTAGGAGTTTTACAGCAACCCACCCGAGCAGTAGGGTGGATCACATCGTTGTTGGCAGCTGGTGTGGCTGGTGTCCAGCTGGGGGCAGGGGCAGGGTATGGCAGGGGTTGGCCACTTCTGAGACCTGACATTGGGTTTCATATTTCTCATCCAGCTCCTCAGCTCATCCCACTCCTGTGCCTTCTTGTGGTGGGCTTGGGCTTGGCAGCTTGATGCATGCATGGCAATGGCACAGCATGTCATGCCCTGCTGAGTCAGCCATGATCTGATGGTCTTGTTCCCACGCTGCAGCCCTACTTCAAGAATCTGCTAAAGGAGTCTTGGCTTGTTCCACACAAACTTGATGATCAACCCAAATTCCAACAGTGTGTTCAAACAGCAGGTAAACATCATCTTCCAACCTATGTGAACTGGACACATTTGTGACACTGCCAGGTTCCACTTGAGATGCAGGTGCTTCTCAAACTAGGCAAAACTTGTGCTCGTTATGGCTGACCCAGGTAAGGGCAGGCATAGAACTGTTGGGTCTTTGGTCTTAACTGTGGACAAGGAGGTAATGGAGCTTGATGATTGCAAGATGTCTACAAGGAGCCTACCTACTAGCAAGGTTCAGCAATGAAGGGTGCTACTGAGCTGATGGCAGCCAAAATACTACTGAGTTAACAGTGGACAAGGAGTCTAACTATGATTGAGGACAGACAACAAGGACTTCTGAGTTAACAGTGGTGACAAGAAGACCTTGAGGCAAGGTCGACAATGGAGACTTCCCACTTAAGGGTGGTTCAAGCAGTAAAGAGCAAGAAGGTATTAAGGCTACTCTTATGCCTGTATTGTGGAGTGGGAACACCAATGTATTCCAGCAGTGATGAGGATACAAGGTAGGAAGCAGTGAAGTAAACAGTAAAACTAGACTGAGGAGCATAGGTGCGATGAAGTGGGTTTATATACATAAAGGAATTTAGGGCAGGCATGGAACAAGAAGGAATATGATGGAAGGAATTGCTGACAAAGCAAGTGGAGTGGAATCACATGGAATGTGATGAAAACAAATGATGAGTCATGGTATCATTGTCAGTAATGAAAAGAAAGAAATGTCCAAGTTGGTACTTATACCCATGTGTATGTAAGCAATAAGTGCGAAGGAAAAGCGTAGTTCAGGATAAATTGTAACAGTGCTGTTGATGAACCAGGATTGGCTTTCAACAAAGCCCAAACCATGGGAACTGAACTGAACTGACTTGATTGTGCCAATTGTTGGACATCATAGGCAGCATCACTACCAGCACATCTTGATCCTGCACCTGTCAGTGCAGTCTTGACAACATCTATGTCCATCAGTGTCTCATAGCTTTCTTGCACAGATTTTTTCCTTTTTCCTTTCTTCTCTCAGCTCATTGCATTAGGCAATAGCTGAGGTACATTGTACACCTTGTCTATACAATAAAAACCTACTCATGTACCTGTAGACATAGCTCTGTCACAGCCTTCAGGTTATGAGCCCAGGATGGATGTATCTGTTCTTAAACAAAGAATCTATATAAGCTAAGCTACAACCCCTCATGCAAGATCAGGCTCAAAGTGGCAAAAATGTCTCAGGCAGATAACAGTAATGCCACATGGGGAAATTTGAAAATGTCCTTGAATTGCATGGAACTGTGAATTACTGTGAATAAAGATGGCAAACTGAGCAGCTTCTGCTAGGAGGTGTCTATAACAATGTTAGTCAGAGAACCAACCCTTTCAACCACATGGACTATGCCTTCACCATGCTGTAAGCATACATGACATCAATAGTGCACCAATTCCCAATCTGCACCATCCTTACCACATACGTCATCTCCCACCCTCATATATAAATTTATGGAACCTTTATCTACATTGCATCTCATTGTTCCCTTTCTGTTTTTCCTCCAAATCCCATGCTTATACATGTTCTGTTCTGTGTATGCCATCTTAGTGTAGCTGTACTTCCTCATGATAGCTTCCACATGCCTAGGCCTGTCACCTGGGCAAATTCCACTGCAGAGGGGTGGAAAGTAATAAATATATGGCTGAAGGCTGATAAGATAGTCAAGTCAATCATTGTGTGAAAAATTAGCACCAAGTTGAGATTCTGTGAGTTGAACACTAGGTCTTGTTGTCATATCCTATGTAATTTAGTCAACTCTGACCTCTGGAACAACTCCATGTATACCTCTGGTGACTTCTCACCTCCTATGCAACTCCACAACTCTGGACAACTCCTATATCTCTCTACATACATCCTTTGTTCTGTATTTAGTTTTGTTTTGCTCCTTTGTTTTCTCTGATGCTGTGTAGCAAAGCTCTGGTTTGTTTCTGGACCAGAACACAACTCCAGCCCTCACTTATCTGACCTCCACTACTAATCTGCAATTTCCTCTGTATATATAAAGGCTAGTATTTGTATGTAGATATCTCAGCCTGAATATCATTTCAGACCACTTCCTTCTATTTCTCTCCAAACTCCTTTGATGCACCTCTGATCAGAAAGACCATGATAGTGCAAGGGTGGAACACACAAGTCCCGCTCCAAGCCTTCATCCCTCTGAATGTGATCCTCTAGATCTCCAACCATTTCCAATGCAACCTCATGCTGAAGATATCAACTCCTAACTCCTGGCCCCTTATCTTCAACTGAAGTTAGGCTGGGAGGATGACCAATACATTCATTTTACTAAAGGAACAGGTTGAGCATTAGTTGTGATTGAGTAATGAATCAGTTACAATTTATGAATGTGTAATATAATTACACTGCTCAAAGGATTGACAAAATGATAGTCTAGATGAAGTCTATATGACTGAGCCATGATGTCATAGGTCTGAAACTTTCTATGCTTTACAACTGCTGTGTTGGATTGACCCAGATCTAACCCCACTTACAGTGGCTCAAAACACTGTCTGGATTTTTGTGTATTTACCATTAAATGCAATATTCCTCACTAACAATTAATTCTAGCCACATGGCCCAAGTGTATGAAATATAGTGGGTATTAATGACTTTCAATTGTTACAAGAATGAAGAGATTTGATTAAGAATTGATCAAATGGCAGTCACTTCAAAAGCATGATGCATCTGGACAGTTTTTTGATTTTGTAAAAATGATAATAGCTAGTACTTGGTATGAGCTCCTTTTGCCTTGATAACTGCTGCAATCCTTCTAGGCATGCTTTTTATCCATTTCTAACACTCCTTCATAGAAAATTTCCCCCACTCCTGTACTACCCTCTCCCATAGTTGATAAATTCCTGTAGGAGCACTATCATAAACTGAGAGATGTCTTTTAAGATAATTTCACATATGTTCAATATGATTGAGGTCAGAAGACTGTGAAGGCCAGTCAAGAAGGTTTATATCTTGTTTCTCAAACCACTTTTGAGCTCTTTTGGAGGTATGCTTGAAATTATTATCCTGTTGAAAAATGATATCACATTTTGGAATTCCAGATTCCTTCATGCTTTGTAGCAATCCTTCCTTCAAAATGGAAATATACTGCTTAGCATCCATCCTTCTCTTCACCTCACTCAAAACTCCTACTTCATTCCATTTTATGCAGCCCCAAACCATTAGTGAACTTTCTTCAAACTTCACTGTACCTTTGACCTCTCTTGGAATCAACCCCTTTTCCTGCCTTTTTCACCCATATTCCTGCCTGTCTGAACCAATCCTGTTAATTTTGGTTTTATATGACCATATAACTCTTTTCAGTCTTCAACAGTTCAATGCTAGTACCTGTAAGCAAAGGCTAGTCTTCTCTTCTTGTGATTTTGAGAGAGAAGGGTTTTTTTTTCTTCACCACAGCCTTCAATGAGGCTTCTTTGAGGATATTCCTGATTGTTTGAGAGCAGACAGGAGCATCAATGATAGAACTGATGAATTGAGTGGCATGAACAGCATTTTTAACATTTTCAGTAACAATTTGTTGAACAACACCTCTTTTGTTGGGAGAAGTAAGCTTGGAAGGATGGCCACCCAGAAGTCTAGTCTTCTCTGACTGGAATTCCTGAAGAACCCCACATACTGTAGACTTTCCTAGACCAGTTTGGCAAGAAAATTTGGTAGAAGAGAAACCAAGAGAGGAGAGGAAAATGATACTGTTTCTCTAAGAGGAAGAGATAGATTTCATGGTGAGGATAAACATGAAGTAATGGGGTTTATATATGGTATCAGCAACTCAATTATATAAAAATAACATAATAGAACATTTACCTCATGTATGTAATAACATTACAGCATGCTAGGGTCCAATATATATAATAAAAAATAAAAGTCAAAAAACTGTCTGAAGGCATTATGGTTTTGAAATAACTGCCATTTTTCATACACTTAGGGCCCAAATGGATTGTCCAACACCACGAGCAGCACTGTATACCAATGTTTGCTTCGTGACTATTGTGATCCTTGGCTGGCATGTCAGAGTCAAAATTTTCAAGAACCTTCATCTTGACTGTACGTACACCCTCATGGCTGCCCTAGACCACTGTCTGCCCTCTGAATCCTAACATGCCAACATTTGATCAGATCTCCTGCTCTTGTGTCAAGGACTGCAAGACTTCAAGTCTTTACTCATGGAGTGCCAAGAAGGCACTCATCCTAAGTGTCATTGGACTGAAAATGACATTCAGATCATGATCCATTATCTACATGAACACCATGCTGAGCATGGTGATGGCAACTTTACCAAGTCAACATTTCATGCTGCTGCCGAGGTGATCAACAATCAGTTCCCTCTTTCTGGTAAACCAAAGGAATGGAAGAGCACAAAGAATAAATTCACTCAGGTATCCATCTCTCTCTTGACATTGTACATCAACTGATACATCAATCATAAGATAGAGTCAATGCATACTATTATTCAACAATGGAAGAACAAGAGTGGGGTCCACTATGATAATATCAATGGAGCTAACATTCATGATCAGCAATCAGCAAAGGTCTTTGATGACTGGATTGCTGAAAAGGTATGTTATACTATGGCATACAGTGGCTCAAAAAAGTGTCCCAATGTTGGTGCATTTTGAAGAGATTGGTTAATTGTCAGCGAATAAAACCAAACAAGGCCAAACACGTGCTGGAGCGAAGGTACTACTCGCTCTCGGCTTTCTAACCCCACTTGAATCATGTGCTTTGGTTGTTATTCCACTGAGTTACAGTCATTTTAACATGTCATGTCATTGGGACACTTATTTGAGCATCATGCTGTGATTCATTATCTGGTAAATAACATAAGAATATAACAGCTTCTCATGGATGCTATGCCTTGACCATGAATTATTATGTAAATTACATACTTCTAAGGTGTATGTCCAATACTCATCCCACTCAGTTAATCAATATCATTATGAACTCCATTTCTACCTTTATTAAAGCTAATATTCTCTTCCTTGCTGAATCTGGTCTCTCTATTCATCAGATCTCCTTTCAAACTGGGTTGTGGAAGTCTACTGTGGCAAGAGCCATCAAATAATACTTTTTAGAGAAGGAAAACATCAAGCTAGGGTGTTCTTTCAAGGTTTCCTCTAGTGATAAGAGAAGGATTGTTACTAGTACTACCACTGGGAAAGTGGAAAATGATGTTCAAGCAAACCATCTCATCAATTCTGCCCTCTCCTCTCCTATCTCATTCCAAACTGTTTACAATGTCCTCAAGTCTGCTTCCTTGAAGGCTGTGGTCAAGAAGAAAAAGCCTTTTCTATCTGTCAAATATAGAAAACAGAGGCTAGCCTTTGCTTTTAAGTATCAAAACTGGACTGTAGAGGACTAGACTAGGGTTATTTGATCAGATTAAACCAAGTTTAACAGGATTGGGTCAAATAAAAGAAAATATGTATGAAAAATGGCAGGTAAGCCTTTATAGGACAGGAAGGTATGTATAGAGAATGGTACAGTTTGAAGGAGATTCCTTGATGATTTTGAAATGTATGGGCTGGAATGGTATTGGCATCTTGGCAGGGGTAGATGGCAAGATGAATGCTGAGCAGTATGTCTTCATTTTGAAGGGTAATCTGCTTTACAGCATGGTATTTCTGAGAAAGACATCATCTTTCAACAGGATAATGACCCCAAGCACTCCTTCAAAAGAGCTCAGGAATGGCTTGGATCTTATGAAATCAACCCCACAATCTCCAGACATTAGCCCTAATAAACATGTTTGGCAAATTCTGAAACAAAATCTCAACAACTATTCAAGACAAGCTAGGGAAGTATGGGAACCTTGGGAGAGGATTGCAGTGGAGTGGGGCACAATTGAGGCTGAGAAGGTCAAATATTAATATAAAGTATGCACAGAAGGCCAGAGGCAGTGATTAATGCCAAAGGAAGACATACTAAGTACTAAAAGTATAAAATTGGAATGATGCTCAAATAAGTGTCCCAATGACATGTCATTTTAAAATGGCTGTAACTCAGTGGCATGACAACCGAATCACATTATCCAAGTGGGGTTAGGAAGCCCATAGCAAGTACTACCTTCGCTCCTGCAAGTGTTTGGCCTTTTTTGGTTTTCTTTGCTGGCAATTAACCAATCTCTTGAAAATGCACCAACATTGGAACACTTTTTTGAGCCACTGTATGTGCACATCATGAAATTAGAAATCTACTCTCTAATACAGTGCTTGACCTTGAGGGCAAAGAGGTCTGGTCAGACTTGAAAGCACTGCCAGATGATATTATCTTCATCATTTTTAAATATCCCCTGTGCTGCAGCCTGAAGGTAGAAGTTCTGAGAGTGGCTCAAGACTTCCTTCTTGTGTTGGAACTCCCTAGCATCCTTGGTTGAGTCTGAAAAAACCTTGAGGCATGTGGATTTATTCTCCTTGAATCACATGATGAGATGGGTCATGCAAACAGCACACTCTTTGTCCCAACAGACAAGTGGGACTTTGATGTCCTTGGAAGAAAGATTGGAAGAAAGGGCAAATATGAACTGCCAGATGGGAATTCAGAGCCAGATGTGGTTCTTCTGGAGGTTCATTGTTTTGTGAGGACACATATTAACAGAAGTTACCCAAAGGCAACTTACCTAGTTGGTATTAACCTTACGATGAATGTTGTAGTTGAAGAACAAGAAGTGTTATTTAAATTCAGACTCAGACAAGTCTTGTATACTATCGATGTTCGCTTACATAATTAACTACAGTTATACTATGTGTACGCTACTTATCAACACTCCCCCTTGCTTAATATCCAGTATGGAAATGTTAGCATTTAGTGTAGGAGGACATCCGCTCAGTCTGAAGACAGCAAGTAGAATTCAATTCCAAGTTGTGAACTAAATTTCTTGAACTTGATATGTCCAAGGTTCTTTGTGAACATATCTGCAGGGTTGTCATTTCCAGGGATATAAAAAAGTTCAGTCTCTTTTCTCACCATAAGTGCATCACACACAAAGTGATACTCTATTGAGATGTGTTTGGAACATTTCTCTGTGACGGGATTTTGTGCTATAAATAGCGATCCTTGATTATCACCTGAAACTGGAGTAGGCTTCATGTTATAGCTGAGTTCCTGCATCATTTGTCTAATCCAAATGACCTAACAAGTGCATTCACTCAAGGCAATATATTCTGCTTCTGTCGAAGACAGTGCAGTTTCCTTTTGAAGGTGTGAATTCCATAGGAATATTCCATCCACTAGTTTCAGGAAGAATCCTGTCTGTGAGTGTCTGGTGATAGGATCTTGACCCCAATCAGAATTGGTGCAGGCTGTTAAGCCTTTGCCTGAGGAACCCTTGTAAGTGAGAGCATAATCTTTGGTTCCAAGTAGATATTGGCATATATATATAATGCTTGATCTAAATGTTCCTTTGATGGGTTTGCAGACATTCGAGCGAGTTGTGTCACCGCATACGATATGTCTGGACGTGTACCGATCATTAGATACAATAATGAGCCAATGACCATTTGAAAGTGGGATTTTAGTCCTTGGTCTACAGGGGCTTCATTCTTTACTGGGTAATATCCCTGTGGTAAAGGTGTAGAAGCAGTATGGGCATTTGCCATTCCACATCTCTCAATAATCTTGTCAAGGTAATCTTTTTGGTCTAGATATATATCTTGACCTTCTTGATGTATGTTCATTCTTAGGAATTTGCGAGTGTCTCCTAAGTCACGACAGTCCCATTTCTTCATAAATGCAGCTTTAACCTTATCTACAAAGGTTTTGTTTGGGCCACAGAAGAGGGCATCATCTATGTAGATAATCGCTAGGATGATATCATTTCCTTTGTGATAGATGAATAATCTGGTGTCTGTTTTGCACCAGGTAAAGCCTAGTTCCTCCATGGATTTATCAAGGGCATGCCACCAGGCTAAGCCAGCTTGTTTTAGTCCATATATAGCTCTGAGAAGCTTTAATACTTTGCCTTTTAATTCAGGTGGCATAAACCCTTCAGGAAACTCCATGTAGAGATCCTCTTCCAGTTTGCCATATAAGTAGGCAGAATGTACATCTAGACCAGTAATATACCAATCTTTGAGTGCTGAGAGGGCGAGCATGCACTGCACTGTCTCAAAGCGTACAACTGGGGAAAAGATATTGTCGTAGTCTATGCCTTTGACTTGTGTAAAGCCTTTCGCAACTAAGCGGGCACATTTTCAACCATCAGATTTAATGTCGAATACCCATCGATTCTTTAGAATGTTTCAATTAGGTGGTCTATCGACTATTTTATAGACATTACGGTCTTTTAATATTTGAAGCTGATCTTTGCATGCTTCAATCCAGAGTTTTTGCTCGTCTGGTGGGAGTCTTAGAATGTCCTTGTATGTCCATTCACAATATATATTATATGCAAAATCAGGTGAAATTGCTTTACTGCAAAGGTATGAAACCAATGCATCTCCCCCTTCCTGGGTGAGGCACTCAACATCTTGTTCAGATGGAGTTGAAGAGTGGAGGAATTCACTCAGGACCTGTTGTTGATCCTTGGAAGTAGAGGATTCACCCTTTTTCCATGTGGAAGCTTTTTCCATGTCCTTAAGAACATTGTCATAGTCCTTTAATTGTTGGACTGGATGTCTTTTATCTCCAAGCACATTACCAGGTCTTTTAGGAACTCAACATTCACACTGGGATCTGCGGGGCAGAGGTGGTGGTGATAAAGGGTGTGGTGCTTGTGGGGGTGTGACTGGATCTGGTTCTGAAGTAGGAGAGGGTATCCGAGGTGGATGAGAAGGATGATGAGAAGTGGGTGCTGCATCAGACTCATCAGACGAGTCAGAAGAAGATTCTTCTGAATCATGTGTATGTGTTTTCCTTTTGTGACTTATCTGCTTGTGCAGTTTAGCATGAGGGCACTTAGGAAATAGACTTTCATCAAAAATAGCATGTGCTGATGTAAATAAAGAGTTATCGGGCTTTATGAAAAGGAAATTAGAGGTACTACCAGCTGGTATGCCAAGGTAGACCATTAATTGCAATTTAGGTTGCAATTTTCCTTGTCTGATCTCTTCTGGGATATGTACATATGCACCGCAGCCAAAAACATGAAGGTGTTCTATTGAAGGCTTTTCTCCATGTACTAACTCATATGGAGTTTTCCAATTTAAATGGAAGAGTGGGGTGTGATTGTAGACATGGCATGCATGAAGTAATGCAAATTCCCAGTAAGAGGGTGGTAAGCAAGCGTGTAACCACATCGCTTGTGCTTTATCCATTAAGGTTTGGATGATCCTTTCTGCTCTACCATTTTGTTGGTGAACATAGGGGGCAGATTGATGGATGTGGATCCCTTGATCACACATATATTCTGTAAATGCTTTGGAAGTATATTCACTTCCAGCATCAGAACGCCAATGCTTAATATTAGCATTATATTGATTGCAGATATAGGCAATAAAATGTTTCATTGCTTTAAGGGTTTGATCCTTGGTGTGAATGCACACCATCCAAGAGTGTTAAGTGAAATCATCATAAAAGATGACTGCATACTTCGATTGATGATATGATTCTACCTCAAATGACTTTAAGTCAGAGTGAATCAGTTCAAAGGGAGCGGTTGCCCGCTTCTTGCTATGAGGAAACAATCTGTTTGGTTGTTTGCCTAATTGGCATCCAGGACAAACTGCTGGATTTTTGGGAATAGAAACATTGGGAAAGTTTTTTAGATGCTTCTTTGCAGCATTAATGACGTCTTTTGAGGGGTGACCCATTCGTTGGTGGATTATCTCATAGTCTATAGAAGCCATAGTTAAATTTGGGCTTTGGGACTTAGGATGAATTGGCTTTGCTTTTATACAATAGAGTGTATCCATTCCATGAGAATGGAACTCGAGGGTTTGTGTTCCCATACATTTGTCAAAAATGGTAATGAGGTTTGCCATAGCTTGTACAGTCATACAAGGGTCTTTGAGAATAGTACCCATTGATATGAGCTTAATATTGGCTGTAGGCATATATACAACTGGCAATAACCACACAGGTTGTCCCTTAAATTCAAGAATAATAGACCCGACACCTTTTAGTTCAGCTTTCCCATTTGCTGTTAGAGAATAAGTTGGTTGGGAGAACGGTTGATATTCAGCAAAGTTGGATATGTCATATGTAAAATGAGATGATGCTCCTGAATCAAGGAGCCACATATCCAGTGGCATGTCATGATGGTGTTCCTTTTCTTTCCCTTTCCCTGTATGCTTAGAGCACTCATCACACATTGTATAATCGCGTGTAGTAGGGATGTCCATTTTTCTATCTACTACAGGAAGATTCACGTAACTACGATGAAAAATCTGAGGCGGATACCGCGCGTCAGTTCCTGAGTGAATAGATGGAAGGGATGATACTAACCAATTGGCGCCATCGGGTTTGCTGAGAGGAAAGGTTTCATCGAGATACTTGTCAAATTCGACATCGTCAAGGTTGACGACATCTTCATTGTACAAGTCGATGATTCCTTCTTCATCGACCTGATCCTCCACCTCGCTCTGCACTTCTACCTCCATGGGGACTTCCTCAATCGTCGGTATGAACTCAGGGAGTTCAGGGGCGGGGTCGCAAGCACGACTTAATAAGTCACGCACTTGGAGGGAGGTGAGGCCAGTGATGGACTCGTCCTTTTTGTGTCTCCATCGCTGAATGCGTGGGCAGAAGGAGTTGGTGGAGATGCGGTCCTCGAGGGTGAGGCGGGAGGAGGAGGGGATACCGTCTGACCAATCAAGGTGGCGGTTGGCTATCCGGTCGACGGTTTGAATTGCCTGCATAGTGGCAGGTCTTTCTCCCAAGCGGTCCAGCAATTCAATTGCATTTTGGACATGAGGGAATGCAGGTGGGCCATAATGGGCCGCACCGGGGGTATGCGCGAGTTTGCGCGGGTCGACGGTTGGCGGGCGTGATGGTGGAGGGACGAAGGGGGTATCGGCGATGTTGGTGAAGGCAAAGGAGGCAGTGGCGGCGATGGCAGCGGTAGCAGCCTGCTGCTTACGCTCCTTGCGTTTCTCTTGGCCTTTGTCAGACCGTTTACCTTCACGCCGCTTCTTCTTTCCATCCTTGTTGCTATCGTTGCTACCTCCAGATTGTTGTTGCTCCGAAAAAGAGGGGTCGCCGCCTTTGCGCTTGACGTTTGAAACTTTGTTGGCGCGGGGAGCTTCGGTTTTCTTCTTGCTTATCTGTTGCTGCCAGGCAGCAGTACAGAGCCATTCTAGCTCGGGGACGTCAGGGAGTTTCTTCGTCTCATCAGAGGCGCCAAGGTTGGCGTTGATGAGCTGGGTGGCGAAGTCGGCATATTTCGGTAGTTTGTGCAGGATGAACATGACCTGCAATTTGTCGGAGATGGGGTAGTCGAACGCCTTGAGGTTCGCAAAGTGGGTGTTCAATTTGGCGAATGCTTGAGCGGGATGGTTGGATTCGGGGATGGCGAGGGCGTTCATTGCCTTGAACTCGGAGAAGGCGGAAGAAATGGAGGGGACGTCGTAGGCCGTTTTGATGGCATCCCAGAGGGCGTAGGCTCCAGTGGCCTTTTCGAAGCGAGTTTGGAGGTTCGCTTCGATCCTCAGAGTCATGGCACCAGAGGCGCGGTCGTCGTTATCATCCCAGATCTCTTGCTTTGCCAGTACGTCGGCGATGATGGCAGCAGTGGAACCTTCGGGGGCGTCGGATGGGCGAGAGCGGTACATCATTGAGGACCAGAGGCCCTGCGATTGAAGGTAGGCCTTCATCTCCTGGGACCAACGCTTGTAGTTGGAACCGTTGAGGCGGGGGATCTCTTTGAGGGTGGAGGACATGGTGGAGAGTATCTAGGGAATAGACGTTAGCGACCTTTGTCAAATTAATGAGAGGGAGCGGTCAAACCGCATCAACGCTTGAGCGTCCAGAGCCCGAGATTTTGGGGGGACATAGTCTCCCCCTCCATCAGAGGTTCTATATGGTGAATAGTCTGAGCGTTTCCGCATCAAGACTTTTGCCAGAGCGGTAAACCGCATAAGGCCACCAAAACATTCAAAGTCCTGAGCGTTTCCGCATCAAGGACGAACTAGGTTCACCTAGGGTTTTGGGAGCGTTTCTGCATCACCATTGCCCGGGGCTCATAACCTGTTGCGAGGATGCATATTAACAGAAATTACCCAAAGGTAACTTACCTAGTTGGTATTAACCTTACGATGAACGTTGCAGTTATAGAACAAGAAGTGTTATTCAAATTTAGACTCAGACGAGTCTGATGTACTGTCGATGTTCGCTTACATAATTACTACTGTATTTAGAATGTATACGCTACTTATCAACAAAAGGGCGGTTCTGCTATCTCTACGGTGAGCAGTGGAGATATATACTGTACAACACGTGACTAGGATGCCGGCGTGAGCCAGCAGGCCTACAGTATCACGGCGGAAAGGACTTTAACTTCGGGTCATCGTTCCGAGCTACAATGTTGTTAGCAATATCGTCGCGAAAGCATTTGGTCAATTACGATGATTCGCGTCCATATACGTTGGAAGGAAAATTGGCACAGCAGAGCAACGACAATTAATACAGCTGATTCGGTTTTAGTGTCATAGGATAAATTTGACCTTCCTCGCGGGTTGCGACGTGGGTTTCGTGTCCCCTTCCTTGTGATTATTGGTCCCTCACCAACTCTTGATATTGCATGTGTCCTTGTGTCGACCTCAGAGTCGGCATAGTCGAAAGTAATCGGATTGCGAGTCACGAGGCTTGTGTCGAACTCGAGTCTTCTCTCTTGAACCATACTTCATCCCAAGGCTCTTTGCATCCACCTATTGACTGAAAGGATGTTGGGATAGAAGGCATCTGCGAAATGCGTCTCGGATTCCGACGGCTAAAGGAGTAGGGTGGGGTAAGACGAAGGCCACGCCTCGAGAGACGTATGGGTCAGTGCGCATGGAGAGGACAATAGCGGGTAGGTGACGTTGTTGGGTTGGATCGTGTAGAGCTAGTGACTTGGCAAGGCTTGGTTAAGGCATTGCGAGAAGAGCAGCGCTGTCGACTGACATGACCAGGCTGGTGGACCGCGACGTGTACCCTCTCAAGGTGCTCTACACAGGCGTGGAAATCATGTATCCGGAGGCCACGCGGGTCGCGTTACAGCGCCAAGCGAGTTCACCGTCGGTTTTAACAGTGTGATTTTGGACCGGCTGTACGATTCACGAGGTCAAGACAGACATCGTATCTTTTAACTTGGGAAGTGCTCACCATGAGCTATAAGCGACTCACTGCGTTGACTCGGGTGATGATTGCTCTATGCAGACCCGAGAGTCGAATAAGTTCCTTTTCCAAAGGAGACCTCGGGCCCAGTGTACCAGCGATCGTACACTGACGCTGCGGGACACATCAAAGGCCACGAAAACAGACTCGAGACCTTGGTTTCTGTAGCAGCGGTACGGCACAAAACCTCGAACTGAATTATCAAATGAACGCCTCGATTTCACCGACATCGAATTCTGTTTCTGCACGAGTCGTGGTGGCTGGCGAGATCCATCGCTACGACATAGGATGGCGACTGGTGGGAATTCAAGTCAGCAGAGTAGGCGGGAGTGTCGGAGGCAGGAAAGACAGACCCTCGAAAGTATGCCTCCAGTGTCGT
>JBBPTO010000271.1:0-37423 GCA_038094155.1 Pulveroboletus cf. aberrans | reverse complement strand
CGAAGTGAAC
This sequence comes from Pulveroboletus cf. aberrans, assembly GCA_038094155.1. NCBI lineage: Eukaryota > Fungi > Basidiomycota > Agaricomycetes > Boletales > Boletaceae > Pulveroboletus > Pulveroboletus cf. aberrans. Next base: position 37,413 of record JBBPTO010000271.1, on the reverse strand, counting down.
TCTCTTTCCCTTATCATTAGATGCTTTATCAGCTTGAAATGAAGCCCAAGCCTGTGCTAGATAGGGTTGAAAATCTGTATTCACTGAGATGGAAGCAGATCCTCACTCCAGATCCACTGCCAGGATGTAGGTGGATGAATCAATATCTAAGATGGCAGGGGTATCCAGATAAGTAGCAGACAGGATACTGGTTGTGATGTGGGCACTAGCCACTCCAGACAATGAAGCCTGGGTAGACTGTGAAGTCTTCATCACATGGTTTACCACATCCTTGAGACATCTTTCACCTGGTACTCATGGAATCTCTGACCCATCTGGAAAGTAGAGCCTGCCATCTGGACCTCAGATCATTTTTCCAGTCTGAAGATACTCCAAACAAATGGCACAGGTCCAGGTAAAATGCCCAGGCTCAGTGCAGAATTTGCACAGCAGCATAGCGTGCATAGCTGCATTCAACTCCACTTTCATAGCTGGAGGTGGATTATAACCTTGAGAGAAGGATGGGGCTGAAGTATAGTGAGGCTGATGTGATGATTGGGAATGGGGTAGAATATCAGATGCATTCAGGGTAGAATGAAGTGCAGATCCAGACAGCAAGAATTTGGCTGCTGCAACCACGTCTTTCATTGGATAAGAATCCTTTGGATGGTGATCCAGTTTGACTATAGCCAACCAGGTCTGGATATGATCCTGTAGCAGTCTTGGAAATCCTGTGAGGAAGATCATGTTTCACTCCACTTCTGAGAGGTCATTGTTAGCAATCAATGCTGCTGCAACCTTATGGAACTTCCTGGTATACTCTTCCAGGTCATCCTGGTTATGCATCTGCTTCTTTTGGTAATCCTATGCTAGGCACTGGATATCAGCATGACAGAAGCAGTTGATACCCTTGCATTCAGGATACAACTTTTTGATGGCTGTTATGAATGCAATGCAATCCACTGGGTTGGTGGTCATCTCTGGGATGGTTTCCCAAACCTTGGCTTTACCTAGATCTGCATATCAGATCACAGCCTTTATTTTACTGGCATTATCAAGAGCTGCCTGGTCACCAATCTGGTTGATATCCTTTAGATACCAGGGGGAGTTGAGATGGCATCTTGCCATCAAACTTAGGTGCATTTGGAGTACCTTGGAGAGGCATGTGGAAGGGTTGAGCTTGACTGGCCATTGGTATTGGATTTGGTGGGCAGATGAGGTTCTGTGAGTGGTTAACAACTGAATGCAGTATTGGGAGATGAGAAAAATTGTCGTGATGGAGAGAGATATATGAAAGACTTGGTGATGAGCTGGATGAAGAAGGCTCAGATGAGGAACCGGATGAGCTTCCAGCTTTGAAAGGATAATGAGTAGGGTCAAATACAAAATCAAGAGACAAGGATGGGGATGAAGGGTGAGATGAATGAGATGAAGTTGATTTTGAGACTGAGGTCAAGGGCGAAAGCAGGCCAAAAATCAATGAGTGGTTAGGGGAGAAAGCAGCATTATGAGCTGGGTAGAATGAATAAATGCTCTGGAAACAAAAGGAGACAATGCAGGAGTGCTAAGTCATCGATGACGAGCTCTATCCGGTGTTACTGGAATCAGGAAATTCAAATTGGAGAATAGGTTGAGACAATGAAAATCAGAAAGGATACCCTCAAGTTCTAAATGCTGGGGAGTAGGCCTGAGTGTCCTTCTTGACAACCTGGAGTCTCTCATGGTGGGCTTCAGTTGAAAGACAGACTAAATGCATGTGATGCCAACCACCAGACTAGTCTGAGGTAGACAATAAGTAAAGAAGGGTATGAGTAGTACTTGTCCCTAAGGGATTCCTAAAGGTTGTAAGGTGAGAAGGGGACAGGATCAGGTGTTTCTGGTGAGTTTGAGAGGGATCCTGCATGTATCCAGTAGTGATCCAGTATGTATCTGATAGTGAGAGTTCACTGGATTGAAAGTGCCTGGTTGAGAATGAGGACTGAGTGTGAGGAGGACAATGAGGATGAGGAGGACAATGATGGGGAAAATGTCCCGCAGAAGTCATACAGGGGATCTGATGAGTTGAAAAAGGTGTTCATAATTTTGGAGGGTACAAATTTTATAGTCAGGGCATTTCCCTTGATTTTTGACTGACAGCTAGTCTAGCTGTGACATATAGCACCTGTATGTAAAGATAGTGTCCATTCTGTTATCAGTGGGAATAGATCACGGACAATAAAAAAGGAAATGTAAGCACTGCTGCACCACATTCAGTTATATAGACAGGTGGAGCATAAGTACTTCAAGAAAAGAGAGGAAATCAGACCTGGATGGTACTGGATACATACAATAGAGGGTGGACCAGAACTGGATTGATGATGGATAGGACATGGATGGTACATGGCTTGAATGCATGCTTGAGAGAGACTGTAGATGACCTAGGAAAAGTCAACTGGATGTAGATAGACTGGATATGAACCTAAGGAGCTATGGTTCCTTTCACTGCATGGTATCCTGCCTTGCTTAGCCCATCCATCAATAGTAATTTTGCCATCTAAACAGTCTTATTTAGGCTCAGAAATAGAAGAGGGATTATGTAGCTTACCTGCTGAGTGACACATTCTGCAGTTTCTTCTGGAGAATGAAAGAAGGAATGGGGTTCCACAGTTATATCAGAAATGTTTTGGACAGACAATTCTAAGGCATATAAGAACTCTGGTGAAAATCCTGTGCAATCATCATTGATGATAGGAGTTGGGGAGATCTTGAGGTGTTTGCCAAAATTGCGCATTGCACCAGGGGTAAGTTGAGGTTGTTTACAGTTGCAGGTGGACACCTCGAGAGCAGGTGGTTTGTCAGGAAAATGAAGGAGAACAAGCGAAATATCAATGCTAAGTAGCACCCAAATTGGCTTGTTGTTGAATTGAGACTTGGAGTATTCTACCTGTGTGGCAATTTGGTGGACATGCAGGAAGAATTATTTGACAAAATCCAATTTCTCAACCCTTCACTTTCCAAATCAAGTATGCCTTTTGCCTGAGGCAGGACTTGTTTTTACCTCCCATATAAGAGAAGGGCATACACAGCCCATCTTTGCCTCTGTGGATGATTGAGGAATGTGAGGTTGAGTGAAGCAGATGCTAAAGTCAGGCACCAAAAAATCCTTCATCTCAGATGACCTCAAATAGCTTTGAGGAAAGGAACTCAAGCAGAGGTTTTTGAAATTGGCAGCTGCAATGTTTGCAATCATGCATAAGTTGACAAGGATAAAGCCTAGTACCCTGTAAAGTAAGCTCTCATTGCCCCTGTCCTCACCTGCACACACTAGTGGTGCTTGCAAATGGCGGAAAAAAATTTCTCCAGACAAGAAAAAGCCTATCTAAATATGAAGATAGCATTCAGTGATAAATTAAGATGATAATTCATTTATCTGAACTGACAACTCACCATATAATCTGACTCTGAGCTTGAAGAAGCCATGCAAATGTCCAGTTTCAGCTGGATAGGTGTATTGCTGCAGAGTGTCATGTTGGAATGTAGCCTATCAGATGGGTATGCACCCACTGCAGACCTTTATAGCATTATAACATCATTGTCTGTAAGCTTGACAATAAGGGAAAGCCGACTATGGTGGGTTGGCTGAGATGGAAAATAACAGTATCCTGTCAATGTCAGGGTGGTCCACAGTGTCAGATGAATACAACCAGAAATCATCCATCAACCCATTTTGCCCCATTGTTCACCATCTGATTGTCTTCTTTACAGGGTGTTGCCAGCATAAGAAACTGCAGCTCGCGATACACAGAATCATTATTTGTCTCTATTTATTTCATCACTCAGCAGTGGAAAATATTAGAATAACCATTTGTCTGGTGTGTCATGCAGCATAACAAGTCTTCATTGTCTGGCAAAATGGTGTTTACACTGCTGGATACAAGGTACACTCATGTTTGGCTCTCCCTCAACTGCTGATCAATCAGGGCTCCAAACTTCCAACTCCACAGTCCACTTGATGGTCAAAACACCTTATGATGAGAGAGCACTGGTGGCATTGTGTTTACATCTCAGCTGTCAATGTTAGTCTTGGCTGCCATTCTGACTAGTTGTTCAGTGATGGGTGTGGTCCCTGGTGGTCGGTCTGTGTTTGGGACCACATCTGTGGTTCAAAGTGCTTTGGGAGGTGCTGCATCTGTGCCGAAGTTGCAAGTAAGCACCCTTTGGAATAGTTGGTAGGTACATGATGGTCTCAGGACCTCCATCCACTTGCTTGTTGACTGGTCAGGTTATCTACACCAGACTTGTTATGCCAAACAAAAGATTCCATTGGAATGTCACCATATTCAACCTGCCAAGTTGCCTGAAAAAGCTTGTTTCTCTTGATAGCTGTTTTAGAAAACCATTTGTGTGTAATCTGGAGATGTCTGATAGTGTGGGAAAGTGTTGTGAGTGACACATCTACATTCTGTGTGTGAAAGAGCTGTTGTTGAACTTCATCAAGATAGAGTGTGGGATTTGCATCCAGAATAGATGAAATATATGTAGGCAAGGTTGCCTTGCTGGAGGCTTTGTGGCTGACCATGGGGTTGTGTGTATGGATTGTTCACCTCTCCATGGGTTCTGTAAAGCTGAAGGATTTCATACACAGTGTGTTTGCAACACCCAGCAAGCTGTGCTATCTCCTGTTGTTAAGTAGCTAGGAATCCTGGAATGGGTTTTCTAATAATGTAAATATGGGTTGTGAGCAGGTTTACTCAATCCAAAAAGAATCTAAGGGACTAGAAGAAGGTAAAAGATCAATATCCACTCACTATACAGCTGGAAAACACAAGTCTGGACCTCCCTGTTCAGTAGGGCCAAGAGTCTAACTTTTCAGATTCAGGCTGGAGTGCTCAACATGACTTGACTGGCTTAGGTTGCTGTTATGATCAGCCCCTTTTTTCTCTTATCACTTACATATGCATGAGTACCAGTCCCAATCTGGATGTTTTTTTCTTTTTGTCACTGACTACAATACCATGACTTCTCATTCATTTCCATCACATTCTATGTGATTCCATTTGCTCTGTCAGTGACTCCATCTTTATCTACCCTGAACTTATCATATGTCTGTATAAACCTCATCATCTTGTACTTGTATTTTGCAAGCTAGATCTTCCCTTCATGTACTTTAATACACTGGTTCTTTGCTTCATTTCTCATCCCTAGTCCTTAGTCCCTCACTAGGAATTCCTTAGCTCTCTGAGACTTCGTAGCACTCTTGAGGCTATGCTGTTTGATGAACCTCTTGCCACCCCACAATAATAGATCATAGGACAGTCTAGTTTTCTTCAACATTTGATTGTTGAGACAGAGCAATCAGAATGTCTTGTTCATCTCAAACTCTTGTATCTTATTCTCATAGAGCAGCTTGCCCTGCTCACCTTTGTCCTTAGTACTCTAGATCCTCTTTAGAGGCTATGCCTATTCTTTACCTAAGGTAGTCATGACAGTTGTAGCGGAATTGACAGTTTCAATACTTAGAAAAAGAGACTTGTGATTGAGATAAGATAGGATTCAATGTGGACCAAGGTCTGGGATACAAAGTTTATAGTCTGGGAAAACCCAAGACTTTATACATATCAGGTCAGTGAAGTAAGTAAGATATGGTAACAATGTAAAATAGCAAAAGGACTCTGGAGTGTAGTCCTATGCAAGAAATAGGGATGTGAGTGTATATCTTAACCCAAGGGGATTGCAAAAAGAGGAAAAGGAAAAGAAGAGGACCATAGGAAAGGCTCACTAATTGTTCACAGGACACTGAAAAACAAGAGTCTGGCTTCCCCCCATTTGGTAGGGCTAGAAAACCAACTTTTATTGCAGGACTTGAGGGAGAAATGTAGGAAAAAGACTAGGGAATCAGACTTAGAAGCTTAGGAAAGACAGTGGTAGCTTGCACACTATCTAGAAACTAATTCCTAGGCACAAAAGTCCAATCTGGGCATATTCAAACAAAGTACAGTAAAGGAAATATGAAAAAGACAAAAACCCGAGTGCAGGAATGGGTTTCAAGGTGCAGAAAGACTGGGTCCAGTGTGTGAAAACTTGAGTCTGGACATTGGGTCCAAAACTAACCTTTGGACTTCAGCTAGTTTGACTTGAGTTGGGATGAATGGCAGCAGAATGATCTCAGGTTTGATAGGAGTGTAGAATAGGGGCTACTAGATCATGGGAAAACTCCAGATATCACTGTAGAGAACTCTGGTTTCCTACAATGAAGTAGCATGACAATGGTGGCTATATGTAGTATAAACAAGAGAGAATTACTAAGTGTGATGGACTGGGGTGAACCCATGGTTGCTCAAGACAGAAACTGATACAAAAGAAAGAAAACCAAACTTACCAACTGAGATCTGCCAGTGGAAAACTTGAGTTGGATGGATGGGATGACTTAGATGAGTAATGCTCAGGTTGGCCTTTGACTTGCTCAGAAACAGGACCTGCACTACAGTGTAACAAAAGAATTAGAATAGGGGCTTTTACATGATAGGGGACATCAATCTCCTACATCTGTGGGAGCTTAGAGACTGACTATTCTCAGTCAACACAGCTTGGCTGACCTAATGCAGGTTGTGACTCAGGATCAGTTGTCCACATGACCAAAAATGGGGATGAATGGGGCCAGGTCAAGACAATGGTCAGATCAGGACAATGCTGGAAACCCATCCATTAGGGTGGGAAATACTGAGTGGTTCGAACAACACAGAACAGGATCGAGCATAGTATTGAGTGGAGATAAGGAAGGGGAAAGGGAGCGATACTGGATACAGGCAGGGAGTGAACGCTATATATATGTAGATGCAGCTATGATGTCATTGTGTGGGTATCCATGTATGGAAGGAGTGAGATGGAATGTTGATAGTGATGGAATGTGAGTAGTAGCGTCATGCTTACACCCACCCACCCTTTGAAAAAAGAAAAAAAAAACCATCTCCAAGAATCTCACCATCCTTCCAACTGATTCCTTGGCAACCATTCATCGTCCTGCAGCCGAAACCTTCTCCCAAACATCAAGAGTCTCACAGTCTTTCAATTCTTTCCTCAGAAACCATTCATCGTCCTCAGCCCCAAACCCAAACCACCTCACCAAATACTGCCTACTGTGTCCTACATGTCATTCATCCAAGATGTGATCAATATGGTGTTCCAGCTTGCTGTTGGGAGTGAGGACAGGATCTGGGCATGAAAGGGAGTGGTGTATGAAAAGGCCATCATTGTTATGCATGAAAGAGCATAGCTGGCTAACGTGAGAGGTAGGAGAGATGCACGAGAAGACAGGCAACTCCAAGGTGTAGGAGGAAGTGCCATGGTTGGCAGCAAGCACATGATAGGGACTGTTGAAACAGGGCATAAACTTAGTGACATGCCCAGATCCGCCTGCGAGGTAATCTCACTGACAGTTCTTTGTAGAAAGCAGTATGAAGTCACCCATCGAGAAGATGGGGTCAGGTGAGTGATGGTGATTCATGGCGGCAGCTTGTTCGACTTTTGACCACCGAAGATTGTCCTGCACCTCCATCACATCCACCTCCAGCCCAGAAATAAAACCGTGAGCCTCTACTTCCACAGGTTCTTTGTCCACAGGTGCAACAATTGCTGGGATCAAATGAGGGGAGTAACCAATGTGGAGCTGGAAATGAGAAAACCCAGTGCTAGTGTTAACTGAATTCATAATAGAGAATCTTACCTGGGGCAGGGCTGAGACCCAACCTTTCTGGTCATGGCCCACCAGAAAGTGAAGGCATTGATTCACAGTCTTGTTGGTGTGCTCACTGGCGCTGTTGGTTTGAGGGTGATACAAACTAGAAAATTTCAAGATCACCCCAGTCAGTTGATGCACCACTTTCCAAAAATGGGACATGAAAAGCTTATTGCGGTCTGAGATAATCTCCTGTGGCAAACCATTTTCACAATGCCAGTGGTTGAAGAACAGATGCGTGATGTCATGTGCAGAGGCAGAGCTATGGCAAGGGACTAAATGCAAGTCAGTGCCCAAATGATCAGTTATAGTAAGGAGCATATTGAAACCCAAGTCTTCTGGCAAGGGTCCAATGAAATCCATGGTGATGGAGTCACTGCGCCCATCTGGGACAGGAAGGGGATGTAGTGGACTGGCAGGAGCAGTTGTGGGGGACTTGTTGTGCAAATAGGTGGAACAGCTAGGGATGTAGTTGTTAAATAAGTCACAACACATGTTCAGCCAAAAAAAGGAGTGTTGAAGTGTAGCATAGGACTTGTTGGCACCAAAATGCCCGCAAGCGTCATGTGCAAGTTGAAACAGACAGGCATGTAGAGAGGCCACATTTGGGACCATGAGACGGTTGTCCAGGAGAAGGAGACCATCATGCTCAACAAGACTGGGCACTGAACCCAAGGTTGAGAAGAGCTTGCAGCAGTAGGGATCATCTGTGTAACCATGAACAAATTCCAAGGTCAGCTTGCAATTGTGTTTGATAGAGGAAATACTTGAGTTGTTTTTCAAGCTGCCAAGACTTGGATCTGAGAGCGTGCTCACCACAAAACTCACACTGTCCGTCCGACAGGAGAGGGTGTCCACACCAACATTCTCCTCATCAGGGAGGTAACAAATCTCAAGATCAAATTGTGACATATACTCAGCCCAATGAGCTTGTCGATGTGAAAGCTCCCATTGAGATAAGAAATTCTGCAAGGTATGATGATCAGTATAAATGATGACATGCACACCAAGCAGTTCGATGCGCCATTTCTTGAGCATGCAAATAATCGCAAGGAGTTCTTTCTCATGCATAGAATAATTGAGGACAGCATTGCACATTGGCTGAGAATCAAAGGCCATGGGACATGCCGATTTCCAATCAGGACCCCAGGACAGCACTGCACCTGTGTAGAAATCAGATGCATCCATTGTGAGAAAAATTTGATTATCACCTGGGTTATCGTGATTGATAGTCACCAGGCAAACTGGACTGGTGACAAGCTTCTTAATGGATTTGAATGCAGCTTCATGTTTATCAGACCATTCAGGGAAGCACAGCTCAGCATTTTTTGTTGTCAGGTGGTTGGGAACTCTGGTATAGCTTGCAAGGTCAGGCAAGTGGTTGCCCAGGTAGTGCATCAAACTGAGAAACTGACGCGACTCACTTGCCGACCATGGACATGGCCAATTGAGGATCTTTGAAACCTTCTTGAGATTGACTTCGATGCCACAAGGTGAAATGTGGTGGCCAAAAAAGTCAACCTCGAGGCAGAAAAGGAATGTCTTCTTTGGCAAGCAGAACAGACTTGTGGCCCAAAGAGCTTCTAATACTGTGTGTATGTTTTGTTCATGTTCCTCCACAGTATAATGATGGTGTCCAGATAGACGTGGCATATATTTCTGATCAAGTGTCATAACGCAGAGTACATGCACTGCTGGTGAATGGCAGGCGCATTACAGATGCCCATTGGCATGACCGTCCATTCATACAGACCCCAAGGTGTGTGTATGGCAAGCTGATGAGTGTCATCAGGATGCACCTTTGTCTGGAAAAAGGAGTTAGTCATGTTGATTTTTTCAAAAATCTTACCCTTGGTACAGTTGCACAGGATGTCCTCGATCTGGGGCAAGGGATGGTTGTCAGAGACAGTATTAGCATTGAGTACATGGAAATCATTGACCCAATGAGATAGTATGGTGGGGTCAGCCTTGGGAATAATGAAGGCGGGAGAGGAGTGTTCACTATAAGATGGCCAAAGATGCCCAGTGGTGATATGTTGCTCCAACAGGGTGTGCCAAGAGTCATAGTAGTGCTTTGGGCAATCATAAGAACGAAGTTGGATCTTTTTGGATCCATTCTTAGGGTGCATGTGAAATAATATGTCATCTGGTAATGAGTCGTAGTGAGGAATGTCCATCAGGAAGCAGTCAGAGTATTTGAGCTTCAACTTCTTGTCAAGGTGTGACAAGGACTTGATTAACACGAGCTCTCCAATCCAGACCTGGACAGCTGTGGCAATTTCAGAGGGAGAGACAGGATCAAAGAGTGACTCAACTCTGCTCCCCTTCATGTCCCCCTGAATAGGCAAGAAATGGTGCACCTTTGGGTGCACAGCAGTCTGAGTGATATCATTTGAAAAGAATGCTCCACTTGGTGGAGGCGGGTGCATGAGATTGTATTTGGAGTCTTTAACAACACAGGAACATGTATTGTGATCTATGACAATCTTGTTTCTTGCCAGAAAGGAGAAACTAAGAAGAAGAGGCTTGCAAAGACTGGAAGTGACAAGTGTGTGAACAGACATGCTGCGAAAACGGGAATCTAGGAAAGAAACAGACAAATTAATGAAGCATGACAGTATAGTTCTATGAGGTGAAAAGGAAGAAAAGGTAGTATCAGAAGGTGTGACCGCCATCCATACAGGAATGGGATCAGGCAGTTCATGGACATGCAGGCCAAGGGAAGCAACCAGGCTCTCATCAATCAGAACTACGGAAGAACCATTGTCAATAAGTGCATCCACCTTGACAGGCAGTGTAGCCAAGGGCCCATCAACAAGGCACTTCCAAAACAGCAGTGGGCATCAAATGGAAGGTACACACTCTTCACCAGAATCTGTACCATTACCCAAAGCTGTGGATTGGACAACGACCACCACAAGGTCCTCATCTTCAACTGCAGCGACTGTTGCCATCTTGGTGCTCATCTTCAACCGCCGAATTGTCTCCATAGTCACAGGTTTGTAGGTAGCAGTGTTTGGAAAACTGATTAGACAATTTGTTGACGTGTGGGTTTGGAAAGGCTGGTGACATTTGAAACATCTGTCATTCTCATGAAGGATCTTACGTTCCTCATCAGTAAGGGCAGAGAGCTGGGGAGTTGTCATAGAACTTCCTTTCGAATGGTTGGTGGACTTGCCAGAGGCATGGTGGATATTGGCTGCCTTGACCTCAGTAGGTTGGAATTTTGATGTCGACTGGAGGGATATCTTGATCTGGTCTCGAAGTGCCCACGCCTTGCATAGGCATTTCTCATCCAGACATTTTACATTCTCAATCCATTTGCATAGAACATCTTCATCTCTGGTATTGGAGGCACAATACTCGATGGATAGATCACGGTTCATGTTTGCCTTGAAGTGGTAGTGAAGTCCTGCATCAGACATATGGGATTCATTGCCTATGAGGATCACATTTTGATTTTAAACCTCGACCACCCATTTGTGGAAGGCTCAAGAACCTTGGTGTGAGCCAAGCATCTTGAGGTGAATATCAGAAGCCCAGTTGGAAGGGAGCCAGTAGGTATGCAGTTCAGTCATGAATTTAGCGAATGATAGGGTGTTGAGGTGAGCATTTTTGATTGAGTACCACTGCTGAATCTGGGGATCAGAAAGTCCCCATGCTACTCTCTTAACCTGTGCATTAGCATTGATGCCCTTGTGAAAGAAATATTGTAGACAACCCATCTTCCAACAGCATAGCTGCTCTAGTGAGATCTCACCTGGGGATAGCATAGGGGGCTTTGTAGGCATGCTTTGATGGTATTTGGCTGACGAGCTCATCTTGTCAGATTGCCTGATGGCGGGAGGGGAGGCTGAGTTGTCAGAGTCATAGTCAGAGGTGTCCAAAGCAGAGTTATGGAAGTCAAACTGCTGGAGGTGTCAGAAGAAGTCTGGCTGCTGGGTGGTGTTTCAAGTTTCAGGAGGTCATCAAATTTGTCATTGCCTTTGGGCATTGCTTGAGATATAGTCCTTGGGAGGACCAGTGTTTTGGAGATTTCTGGTGTGGGTTCTATGGCATGGAAATTTCCCAAAGTGGGCAGGGCGATGGTTGGAAGGTTGTTATCAGCAGTGGTAGGGTTGGTGGCATTGGCAGGCATGAAAGGGGCAGCGGGTGCAGCCCTGGAAAGACTGCATGTGATGGCTGTTGTGATTATGCTCTAGTGTGTTCAAAAAAAGGTGGAAACCCATCTGTTAGGGTGGGAAACACTGAGTGGTTTGAACAACACAGAACAGGATTGAGTGTAGTATTGAGTGGAGATAAGGAAGGGGAAAGGGAGCAATACTGGATACAGGCAGGGATTGAGTGCTATATATACATAGATGCAGCTATGATATTGTCATGTGGATGTCCATGTATGGAAGGAGCGAGATGGAATGTTGATAGCGATGGAATGTGAGTGATGGAATGTGAGTAGTAGCATCATGCTTACAAATGCCATGGTAAATGCTGAGATGTGATGCATGGTTGGGCAATGGATGGTTTTCTTCTGCTCCACTCTTCCTTTCACAACACAACTTTTCCTCCTCCTCCATCTACCATGACCAGCACCATTTTTGCCTCTATTATGGAACTCAATGACATCCCCTCTGCCATCAATACTGTCAGATCTGCTGCTGAAAAATGCATAGCTGATGTGCAGGCATGACTTGATGCCACCATCAGATTTCAACTGAAGGATGGGAACATGCTCCATGAGAAGCAAGACATGGAATGTCAAGAGTTGAACAGGGTGCTAGTGCATAGATATTCTTTCTCCCTTCTATTGTTTATAGCAATCATCTTTTACAGGGTGGACTTGGGAATGCTATGTGGAAAGTCAGGGATATGGGCATGTCAGCAGAGCAGCTCTTACCTGCCTTGCTCAAGGCTATGACAGAAGCATACCAGGCAGTGAACATGTGAAAGGCCTGGGCCTGCAAGGCCATATAAGCTGCAAATCCAGTGGTGACAGGAATGAAAGTTGATGAACCACAGCAGCCCCCTTAGGCTCTCTCCCTGGCACACAATGCATCAACTCAGGGGCCATTGGAAATGCCCACTATAGTCATGAACATGATGAAATTGGGAGCAGAACAGAATATTGAGGTAGTGTTATGACTACCTCAGGTAGAGAATAGGTGTAGCCACTAAAGAGAGTCTAGGGTACTAAGGATGAAGGAGAGTGGGGCAAGCTGCTCTATGAGGATGAGGTATAAGGGTTTGAGGAGAACAAGGCTTTCTGCTTGCTCTGTCTCAACAATTTCACATTGAAGAGGACTAGACTGCCTGATGATCTATCATCAATTGGGTGGCAAGAGATTTCCTGGAATAGCATAGCCTCAAGAGTGCTATGAAGTCTCAAGGGTTCCTGATGAGGGACTAAGATGAGAGACTAGGAGTGGAGCAAAGACCCAGTGTATTGAGGTACATGAAGGGGAGGTCTAGCTTGGGAATACAAATACAGGATAATGAGATTTATATACATATACAGGGAGTTCAAGGCAGGTAGAGATGGAGTCACTGATAAAGCAAGTGGAATTGCATGGAATGCGATGGAAATGGACAAGGAGTCATGGTATTGAAGTCAGCAATGAAAGGAAAAGAATGTTCAAACTGGGACTTATACTCATGCATATGTGAGCAACAAGAGAAAAAGGGGCTGATCATAACATTACCCCTTTAATATGTCTGAGACAATGATGAAGGATCAAATATCTATGTAGTGTCCACCTTCTGGGGAGCTGGTCATGTTGGCCATGCCTTTGGTGGTATATTCTTTATCACCATCAGATGGAAGATGATGGGGGGAAGCAGATTGTCTAGGTGGAGGGACTGGAATGGATTGATCAAAGGTGCCACATCTGGTGTGAGTAGGATGAGTGCCAGGAGTACAGCTGGTACTGCAACATCTAGATGGTTAGCCTCTTGAGCTGTGTGATAGTGGTGAGCTTGACAAGGGAGGGGTTGGTTGGTGCTGGGAAAAAGGGCAGTGCATCTGGGTGTGTCTGGGGGTGAAGTTATGGCAGATGGGGCATTAGTAATCAGGGCAGAAGATTTGCTGGTGGCCCAAATGGTGACAGGAGTGGCAAGTCTCATGGTAGTGGGAGTGGAATGAGGGAAGGGAGGTGGTGCCTTCATTTCCAGTCCAATGGCCTTTGGCACATTCAATGGCAGTGAGCCCTATGGGGTTTAATGGTTTAGATGGTGTGGAAGGGGTATCTTGGATGTCTCTGAGACATCAGCTGCTGTGGGAGGCAGCACAGTCAGTGATGCCCAGGGTGAGGAGATCATTGGTCATAAGGGAGAAACATTAATTCTGAAGGAAACTGTGATAGAGTGTGTACAGCAGAGAGATGACATTGAGGTAGAAAGAGATGGTGGAGGAGAGACGGGAGTTGACTAACCTCTTGATCATAGGTCTGAGGTAGTTATTGCTGGGTAGTTTGTGATGAAGGTTGTGGGCAAATGATGGGATGGTGACTGAAGTCACAGGACAAGGAAGAGTGGCTGTGACTGCCAGTAAGACAAAAGTGGAGACAGGGGTGATTATGGTGTTTCTGAACTGGGAATGGTGCCAGGCAGGCACATCAGCACCAGAGATGACTTGGATAGGTTCTCCATTGGAGAAGGACATAGTGGTCCAGCTGGGGGTAGCTACAGTAAAGGAGAATTCTATTGTACTAGAAGGAATGGAGGAAGAAGAGAAAACAGTATCTATGAGAGTGGAGGAGACAGTGATGGGAGATGAGGACATGACTTTGTTTATTTTCAAAGACAGTTTTTGTTTCTGAGAGACAGTGTTTCTGAGGAATTGTGAGAGGGAAAAGTGGAGGGATAACATTTTTTATAACTATCTAGAGCAGACTGGGAATATTTTAAGTTCCGTTCAGAGATCCAGGAGTCTTCTTTGGCTGAATATCCCTTCCAATGAAGCATGAACATGCGTGAAGATGGCACACTGTGGTGTTTCAAAATCTTTTCTATTTCATACTCTTCCTCACCTTCTACAAGTTCTGGTGAAGGTTTTTGCCATGGATAGTATTTTCTCTATACAGAGAAAGAAGGGATGCATGGAATACTGGGTGGATCTTTCATGCCTGTGGAAGATGGAGTTGATACATGATTGGGGACAGTACCTTCATAATCATGAAGGATCCTTTCCATTTGGATGTGAACTTTGGGTTAATAACAGAATGACAGAGATTTTTGGCTTTGAGCCAAATTTTATCTCCCTTGGAGAATGGGGTAAAAGATCATTTATTTTGTGATGCCATGACTTGATGTGCGAGTTCATGAGCTGTGAGGGATTTGTCCCTCATTGCAGACAAGGATTTCAGGTGGAGGTCTATGGCAGAAAGACTGGAATTGGGAAGGACAGTAGGTAGGGCATGGAATTTATAGCCCATCATGAGGTAAAATGGTGACTTGCCAGTGACCGAGTGGGGGTGGTGGTTGTGCACAAATTTGGCATGGGTGATTTGGTCTGACCAGAAACCAGGGTTTGCATCACAGAAGATATGGAGATACATCACAAATTCCTGGTTGACATGTTTGGTCTCACCATCTGACTGGGGATGATAAGTAGTGGACAGGGAAAGATCATAGTTTAAGAGATGACCTAGCTTTTTCATGAAGGAGGAGGAGAACTGTGGGCCTTGATCAGAGATGATTTTGTCATACAGGCTGAAATGGAGGAAGACTTTGTGGAAAAAGAGGGTTGCTATGACCTTGGTGGTGATGGTTTTCTTAGTGGGGCAAAGAATTACCCCCTTAGTAAGCCTGTGGTTGACCATGACCAACAGGGAATTGAAGTTGAAGAAAGAGGGGAGATCTGTGATGAGATTGCACAAGATCTGCTGGAAGGGACATGTACATGAGGATTTAATCAGCATCAGTGGAGAAACAATGGGATGGGTGTTTGCCTTATTCTGCTGGCAAACAGCACAGCCTTCTATATATTTCTGGATGAATTGAGCCAGTTCAGGCCATCAGAATTCAGCAGAGATAAGTTGTTGGGTTTTTAAATAGCTGGAGTGTCTGATGGTTTCATGATCATGGCAGCAAGTGAGCACCTTGTGGTGGAGGTTATCTGTGGGAAAAATGTAGATATGTCCCTTTAAGACAGGACACCATCGGTGTATGACAAATTGAAAAGGTGAGAGTGGAATGCAGAGAATACCTCTCCTTGTAGCATTTGAAGAGCTTGAAGAATGAGGGGGTCAGAGGATGAGGAGGAGGCTAGTTTGCCTGTGAGCAAAGAGTTGATGAGGTTGATAAAGAGGAAATCAGCAGGGTTGTTTCTGCATTGTCTTCTTTGTCAACAATGAGATCTGGGTGGTGGGAGAGTGCATCTGTGGTGGTGGGCTGGGAGCCAGGAATGTGGATTATTTTCAGGTGAAAGTCAGTGAGGTTGAGAAGCCAGTGAGCTTGCCAGTGGTTCAGATTCTGTGGCTGATGAAAGTATGTCAGGTTCTTATGATCTGTAAAGGTTTGGACAGGGAAGGGGGAATCTGAGAACTAGTGCCTCCAGGCTTTCAAGGCTTGGATGATTGTGAGGAGTTCATGATTGTAAATGTTGTAGTTTCTCTCAGCAGGGGAGAATGACTGTGAGAGGTAGGAGCAGGGGTGCCAGTCTCCATTGGTATTGGTTTGCAGGAGGATTGCCTCAGTGGCAAACTTTAACACATCAGTCATGATGGTGAGGGGTTGGGACATATCAGGGAGGTGGAGAACTGGTTTAGAAAGGAAGAGTGCCTTTAACTTGTCAAAGGACTTCTGGCAGGCCAGGGTTTAATTCCATACAAGATTATTCTTTGTAAGATCTATGAGGGGACAGGCAACTGAGAAGTAATTGTTGATGAATCACTGATAGAAGTTGGCAACCCTGAGGAAGAACTGGACATCTTTGACTTTCATAGACATGGGCCAAGCAACAATTCCATTGAGCTTGACTGGATCTATAGCAATCTGTTCAGGTTTAACAATCATCCTGAGGTACTCTACCTTGAAGGAGGCAAAGGTGCACTTTTTGAGCTTTAAGTGCAGATCAAGTTCTTGCATTCTTTGTAGGACATGCTTGGTTCACTCCTTGTGGAGCTTGTGGTCTGGAAAGAAGATGAGAAGGTTGTCCATGTAGATGATGAGCCATCCTTTGGTGATCATGTCTCTAAATGAATCATTCATGAATTGTTGGAATGTAGCAGGGGAGTTTGTGAGCCCGAAGAACATAATAAGTGGTTCAAACAGGCCTTTGTGTGTGATGAAGGTGGCCTTCCATTGGTCACCATTCTTAATCCTGATGTTGTTGTATTTCCGGTGAATATTGAACTTGGTAAACACCTTGGTTTTCTTCAGTTTGTCAACAAGGTCTGAGACTAGGGGAAGGGGGTATGCATCCTGAACCATGTGCTTCTTCAGGTAGTGATAGTCTTGGCAGGAGTGGAGTTTGCTGTCCTTTTTTTTGATGAAAAAGAAGGGCACTGCTTGGGAGAAGTTTGAGGGGTGGATCTTTATGCAGTTGAGATTCTCTTGGATAAAGTCCTTGGTGGCTTTTCTCTCATCCAGGGACAATGGGTAAAATTTTCCAACTTTGGGAACAAAGGAATCATTGAGGTGAATTTTGTGACCATAGGGACATGAGAGGAAAATGTGGTCTGATGCTTTCTTTGTAAAGACATCTGAAAACTCAGTGTATTCTGGGGGTAATGTGATATTGGGCTTGGCATCCTTTGCTGCAGCTGCAAGTTCAGTGGCAGTGGTGACTTTTTTGACAAACCTCTTGTGTTGAAGGCTGCCACAAGGGGCAGAGCGAGTTTCAAAGTGGGCTACATGATGAAGGTCAGTGTACTGCTTGTCAATGGTGATATGGTCAGATTTCTTGGTCTTCTGGAGGTAGTCAAAGAGCCTCTTATCATAGACTCAATGAACTATGGTTTCTTTGGGGGCAGCAGTGAAGTAAAACTTGTTGTGCTGTTTAAGGTCAGTGACATGGACTGGGTACAAGTCTTTCAACTCATTGAGGATTTCAGAGATGGTGCAGGTCTATTTTGACCAGTCAATGAGGGGGTTGACTGCCTTCAACTAAGGTGATCCTAGAATGACATTCTGTTGTCCACAATCCATGATGTAGAAAAGGACCTTCTTAGCAATCCCTTTGATGTTGACAAAGAGTGTAGTGGGGAACAACACCTTGTCTTTCTTATTGGATAACATGTAAAGGTTGCAGACTTGGAAGGATTTCTCAAGTCAGGACATGGGGAGTTTGTTCTTCCTAATGAAACCCCAGTTTATGCAGTTAATATCTGTGCCACTATCAATCAGGGCATGGGTCTTGATGGTTTTGAGTGTATGTGATGGTATGATGGATTCAACAGGGATCTGCATAGATTTCATCATACAAGATATAGTTACTGGTGCACATACAGGGTAGGAGGTGGCAGATGTCAAGGCTGTCCTCCATTCTAAAATTTCTGGGAACAAAAATGGGTCATCCTTCCAACCACTTCTTCATTATCTTTCTCACATTCTTTCAACATGGGGCTTCTTCCTCATCTTTTTGATGGAAGGTTTCAGGAAGTCAAAGGATGTGTTACATTGTTGGGCAGAGTACCTGGGTTTTCTGCATTTGAAGCAGAGTCCTTTCTTTCAGCAGTGCTCCTGTTCTTTGGGAGTAAGATGAGGAATGGACATGGTATTGACATCAATGGCATCAGGATCTTGAGGTGATCTAGAATGCGAGTGTGAGGGGGTGGCATAGGCATACAAAAGGGTGGTCTTTCCCTTTTGTGCTTTGGCAACTAAGTGTACTCTTTCCAATTGCTTCTGGAAAGAGATAGCTCATTTGTACCATCCTTCAATGTAAAGTAGCTAAAGGACTCAGAATGAAGTCCTAAGCAAATAAGTAGGGTAAGAGTGTAGGTCTTGACCCAGGGGATTGCAAAGAGAAGAAAAGAGGACTATAGGAAAGGCTCACTAGATGTCCACAGGACATCAGAAAACTGAGTCTGGCTTTCCTCTGTTCAGTAGGGTTAGGAAACCAACTTGGTGTTGCAGGACTAGGACAGGAATAGGGAAAACTGGAGGAGAACTGGCTTAGGATTGGTACTGAGTGGTATTAGAAGGCTTGCATAGTGATGGTAGGGAAGTCCATCCTCATTCAGGCATACCTGAATGATATATAGTAAGAGAAACACAAAAGAAGGCTATTTGACTCTAAAAGAATGAATCTGGTGTGGGAGAAAGTGATCTGGTGCATGGGAATCCAGTATCTGGTGGACTGGATAGGCATTCTGTGCACATGGGACTGGTAAAAGACAGATAAAGTGGGTGAGATGCTGACCACTAGACTAGTCTGAGGTAGACAATAAGTAAAGAAGGGTATAAGTGATACTTGTCCCTAAGAGATTTCTAAAGGTTGTAAAGTGAGAAGGGGGCAGGATCAAGGCCCTCCCTGCATATTTGAGAGGGATTCAGCATGTATCTGATAGTGAGAGTTCACTGGATTGAAAGTATGCAGTCGAGGACAAGGACTGAGCACAAGGAGGACGATAATGAGGAAATGTCCCACAGAAGTCAGATGGAGAATCTGATGAGTTGAAAAAAGGTGTTCATAATCTTGGAGGATACAAATTTTACAGTCAGGGCATTTCCCTTGACTTTTGACTGACAGCTAGTCTAGCCATGACATATAGCATCTGAAAGTAATATCGTCCTGTTATCAGTGGAGATAGATCACCAACCATAAAAATAAGAAATATAACCATCACTACACCATATCTGGTTACACTAATGGGTGGAGGATGGTATGTACTTCAAAGAAAAGAGAGAAAACTGGACTTGGATGGACCAGATACATATAACAAAGAGTGGGCCAGAACCTGAACCAGAACTGGATTAACAATGGATGAGACATGGATGATGTGTGGGTTGAATGCATGCTTGAGAGAGGCTGTAGACAACCTAGGAAAAGTCAACTGGATGTGGATAGACTGAATATGAACCTAAGGAGTGATGGCTCCTTACATCTGAGGGAAACTTTTGAACTGACTGTTCTCAATCTGTCACATGACTCCACCACCACAGAGTTTGAATAAAAGGTGGTCATGTCACATGACTCACCACAACTCTTTGTCTTCCACACCAACCACCATGTCCACAGCACCCTCCCTTGATGACATCCTCACACTTGGCCATGTCCCTGAAGAGGACAGCATGCATGCTGCTGCCATCAAGGCACTCAGATTTGCCCACAAGCAGGTATGTGATGTGTTCAAGACATCACCAGACAACAAGTCCTTGTAGGAAGAGCAAGAAATGTGGGTGTAGAAGTGGAAGACCACCCTGGTAAGTAGTTCTCATCTCATGTGTTGTCCTCATTCCCTGTCCTCTCCCATAGCTCCATCTTCAAGACTGCCTGCATCAGGCAAAAGAAGTCAGGGCCAAGCCCTATGTTGAACCACACATGGTCATCACCATGCAAGAGGCTGGCCCACTTGTCAAGTGGTTAAAGGTGGAAGCTGTGGTGGAGTAAGAGTGGGTGAAGGAAGAATGGGCAGCGATGGTAAAGAAGGCCCAGGAAGAAGTGGTGGTAGCAGAGGCGTGGTGGTGGTGGAAGCAGAAGCATCAGCCATGAAGAAAAAGCAGGTGGCAGAGGTAATGGCCATGACAGAAGCCCTGATGGTCATGGTGCCATGGCTGAAGGTGAGTAGAAGATCTGTCAAGATGAAAGGGAACTGACCCATTCATAGTGCAAATGGTTGCCTGGGGCTGATTACAAGGACAAGGACAACAAGGCAGCTGGCCTGTCAAAAAAGGCAAATGAACTGCAGAAGATCCTGCATGTGATTCCATGCATCCTGTTACAAGGACGAAGGTAGTGTAGGGAAGTGGAGTTCCCTACAGTGATATCTGGAGTTTTCCCATGGTCCAATAGTCCCCATTCAGTGCTCCTACCAAATCCGAGACCGTTCTGCTACTGTTCATCCCAACCTGATGTAAGGAGCTGTCACCCCTTAGATCCATATCCAGTTGTTCTACATCTATTTGACTTTCACTAGGTTGTTGTCCAGTCATCAAGCATCTGTGTCTATCCATGTTCAATTCAGTTTCAGTCCACCCTAGTTGTATGTATCTGGTTCCTTGTATCTGTTTCTTTTCAATCTGGTCCATCTACCAGATAGTTTCTACTATACTTATAGTGCACCAGATGATATGTACTGGATGCTCCATATTGTGATCCGGTCACCAGATTCATGTCAGATGTTCCTTCTTTATGCTTATTTAAAGTCTTGGGTGTGCCCAGACTATAAAATTTGTGTTTCACACACAGTGCTGGACATCAAATCAATCATCTATCACTCACTCAGAGTCAGAGTCTTCAGTCCTCATCAATCCAGTTATATCTGGATTTCTTCTCTTCTCTTTCTCTCTTAATCCTAGAATAATCAAGTTCTGTGCTTGTCAGCCATGTCTGAAGCATTAGAAGCTCTTTTAGATTGACTACCAAGGAGTCCTGTAAGCCCTGCAGTTGTCTTTTCTTGATTCTCTACCTGCAATTCCCCTGGGACAAACCTATCATTCCTTCACTTTCTTTTCTTGTGTTACTGACCTGCTAGTTTCCTATCCGGAGACCTATAGCAGTCTAGGTTGGTCAACCTCTCTTCATCTGGAGTCAACCACAAGGGGCATTCAGATGAGCTTCAAGGGAGCTCCAGGCCCATCTGACCCCCAAAATTTTTTCTTGACCTAGCAGCTGATCAGTGACAGCTTCAATACATCTGACATTTGCAACTGTCAATCTGCTGTCAATCTGACCACTCGACTCCAGTCTGACTGCACCAGATGTCATTTCTGTCATCTGGTACTTTCCCCTCCATGTTTCAGGCTCTTCATACCTTTATTTCATGTACCTTTCTGCCATCTGCCATCGATTGACATTTGATTGTCTGTTTCAACTACCATTTTCTGCTTCATTGCCTTACTTACATTCCATCTGCCCTCATCCAATCTGGTCTGGTCTCCTTGATTCAGATCCAGTTTTATTATGTTTAACCCTTTTTGTCATGAATTGCCCATGCATGGTACACCAACTGCACCTTCATTCAACAGGCTTTCCATCACACTTTTATGTTTTCTCAAAGATATTGATGATTTCTGCACACAGAAAGGTCTCAGTGACTGACAAAGGATCGAGTGAGTGCTATACTATGTGCCCCTCATCAAAGCAGAGCTTTGGGAAACTGTCTCTGAGGCAGATAGCGCTGCACTGGATTGGTTAGCATTTACAGTGGCCTTCATTCTGCTTTATCCTGGTTGTGAATCTGGTAGTCATTATTTCAAAGACAACTTGCTAACCTTTGTAAATGCATTCCAATTGAAGCCACTTTGAGGTTTCAACAACCTCAGATCATATCACTGTCAATTTCTGAAGATGTCATCACTGCTGATCTCACTTCACAGGATATCCAAAGCAGATTGCAAATGCCTCTTTGAGAGAGGGCTACCACTTGAGGTCCATGACCGGTTGGCTATCATCCAATCCAACATCCACCCAGATGGTTTGTATCCAGTAGTGAATACATTGGCCACCACTATGTTTATACTTTCTTTTTGTGCTCCTCATCCTGGGCCTGTTGTGCCTGAGCCTGTTGTGGCTCATTCATTACTCATTTCTACTCCATCATCACAGGCACTCAGACCTGCATCTGTCTCATTTGTCATTTCAGATCACGCAGGTCCAAAATGCATTCATATTATGCCGTTTATCTTGTCCACCACTCATGATCTCATAGATCCTGAGTTCATTCCTATTACTTTGCTGCCATCTTTTACACCATGTTCACCTTCTGCTGCATCCCTTGATGATGATGCTGTCTTGGCTGTCGATTGTTCAAATTTCATGGAGCTTCTTCTTTTGAATTGCTATCTCCCTCTTCATTCTACCCTATGATGGACCTTCTGTTGGTCCCATACATTGATCCAGTTACCATTGCCTTCCATGCTCACACACCATTGACCACACCCCCACATCCACCATACCCTACCACCCTTTCATTGCAGCTTTGTTCTCATCCACCACTGGTTCATTCTGATCTGTGACTGGCTTCTTTTGACCTGCCCCCAGTTCTGCCCATTCACATCTCAGTTCTGCCATTGAACTGAGTATCACACATGTGTTCTTGTTCTGTTATCCAGTTGTTATTGATGATGTTCCAGACCCTCCTTGTCCATATCATGTTGTTATTGATGATGTTCCAGACCCTCCTTGTCCATATCATGTTGTTTCATCTTTTTCTTTTTCCCCCCTCCTGTGGCATGATGCCCAGGAGGTCATCAATAAAACTCCCTTGTGGAAGGGAAAGGACTTAACAGTGCTTCCATTTACTGCTGATCTGCTCACAGATCTAAATCACCTCAACTGGATAGGGATTCAATCTTTTCTTTTTGCAGTTTCCGGTCATGAAAACAGTCATTCAGTAGGCATAGAGAAAGAAAGATTCAATGAAGAAGACTTTTATATACTGTTCAATAAAGCAATTGACTTCATACCGCTCTCGCCCATCCCCAATCTGCCGCCATTTGTCAAGATCCTATTTCATCATACCAACCATCCACCACTCATCCTTCTCAATTAATAATACTGTCATACTTATTTCTACCCCTGGTTTAGTCCAGTGATCTCTGTTTCACCCTGGTTTTTGATCTGGTGACCTCTCTCATATCAAAAAGACAAACTGCATCCTTACGATACTAAAACACACAAAAATATCTACAGACTACACAAAAACAACCCAAATAAGAGAAGAACCATCTCTTACTATAGTGATTATCATCTCATTTCATTCTAAAGTCCTTCTTGATTCACACTCTAACTAGCTAATTTCTTTCTAATGTGCACATCACTCAAAAGTGCTCATTTGCCATTTCAAACCAGATTCAGTCTGGTACAGACACTACCATCTGGTCTGCTTACCATCTGGTCCAGCTGTGTAGGCATAGAAGTAAAAGTTGATCAACAAAGACAAGGCAAGTGAATGCTTGCAATCTGATGTCATTCAAACCTGTTTTGGATTCATTTCATTACACTTATACTTATACTTCATTCTCTCACTTACTTAGGAACCAGATCGGATTGACACACAGACACAGATTCAAGAATTAGCACACTTGACATGACTATCTACAGGAGGAAAGAGAAACTATTCCACACTAAAATCATCCCAGATCCTCTGCCAGCCTCTGAATCTGCCACAGCTCCTTTGCCTGCTTGGTGACCTCAGCCCCCATCTCTGCCACCTCCACCTTGATCTCCTTCAAATGCACCTGCGAGGTCAGCAGACATGCCTTGAGATGCTTGGCTGTGTAGGCCACCATCTCCCTGCAGCTGGCATGACCTGGTTTGATAGACTTGCTTGGTCCAGGTCCATTTTTCTCATCTTCCTCATTCTTGTCTTCATTCTCAAGATGGACCAGCTTTGTCTTCAGGCATTTAGTCCATTCTACTGGATTATTAGAGCCAGGTTACACAAAATCAGTCTGTTACTCACCTGGTGCCTTGCCCTTCCTGTCTGCAGGTGCCACCATCTTCTCCTCCACCTTCTTCACCTTTCCCCAACCTGATGACTTCTTGCATTTCACCTTCAATTTCTTGCACTGGGTGCAAGTTTGCCCCTCTGGTCCAGTGCAGGTGGCACTGGACCTCATGCAATGGTGGCATGGCTGGTCATGCTGGATCTCTTTCTCCTCAAGCCACTTCTTTGTCATCTTCATTATCTTCTTCAGCTCTTCCTTGTTGCCATCCAGCATCTGTTTATGCTACAAACAGTCAGTCTCATTCCAACCCAGACAGATCTCATCACTTACCTTGGGTTGCAGTATCACAATGTAGGAAAGTGTAGTTTCCTACAGTGACATCTGGTCATTCCTAGTCATCCTGTAACCTCTATCCTGCGCTCTAGTCAATCCGAGATCGCTCTGTGCTGCTGTCTATCCTGATCTGAGTCGATCTGGTAGTTGTCTGAAGGTCAGTTTTTGACCCATCTACTGTTTTCCTTCAATTCAATGTACCAGACCCGGACCCATGTGCACAGGATACCCATCTGGTCCACCGGATACTGGATTTCCATGCACTGGATCACTTTCCTTCACACCAGACACATTCCTTTAGAGTCAAATAGTCTTCTTTTGTATTTTCCTTGTTATATATCATTTGGGTATGCCTGAATTAGGATGTAGTTCCCCTACCATCACTATGCAAGCCATCTAGTTCCACTCAGTACCAATCCTAAGCCAGTTCTCCTCCAGTTTCCCTTATTCCTGTCCAAGTCCTGCAGCACCAAGTTGGTTTCCTAGCCCTACTGAACGGGGGGATTCCAGACTCAGTTTTCCAGTGTCCTGTGGACAACCAGTGAGCCATCCTTTAGTCCTCTTTCTTTCTCTTTGCAATCCCCTGGGTTGAGACCTACACTCACACCCTACTTATTTGCTTAGGACTTCATTCTGAGTCCTTTTGCTACTTTACAATGACTGTGAGCAGCCATTCTGCTTTCCTCTCAGACACCTTGTCCTGCTTTCCTGCCCCATCCATCCTTGCTGCCATATCCTTTTCCTGCTCCACTGGCTTCATTGAATCCATCATTGCTGTCATCATTGCTTCCACCTCTGAAGTGGGAGTGGCCACCACTTTCTCTTGATGCATAGAGTTTTCACCCAAGTTTCCTCATCATATTTATTCTTCTGGGCTACTCTTCGATGTGATGCAATGCAAAATGTGAAGCAGGTTACACCTGATTCATTCTGGAAAGCATCTCGAGTTCATTTTACTTTTTTTTCATAGAATCTTGTAATAGCGAAGCCGTGGGAATTCCGTCCTAATGTATAGATCTCATAATGTATGGGGGTTGGATGGCTCCCATCGATATACGGTTTGAGAAAGTGTACTGTAGTGAGTCCGCTCAGCTGAGGTAATTGCGCTCTAATAAGTATCGGAATCTTATCTCCGATCGTGATGAGTAAGCCTGACCGTTACATTATTCAATCGCGATCACCTCAGTTGAGCGGACTCCTTCAAGTTAGCTAGCTGTCGTATAAAATGACCACTCTCGTTATAGACCGCCTTTCGCTTTTCAATTCTCATTTGAATGCTTGACATACTATTTGTCAGCGCCACCTTAGATGGCAGCGGCTCTCTATTTTCATATAACACAACGGCTGGGTTCATACTTTATTCCGACTTAAATACGGTACTAAACATGAACCCCGATTAAACTTCAAGTTTAGTCTCGTCTCCACAACATTTAGGTCAATCTTGAATATGGATGCAGCCGTTGTGCGCTGTGTTTGAAGCCTAAGCCTACCATAGCCGAGCCGAACCGCACACAACACTGTGGATGGCTGGGAGTACTCAATGTCATAGATCATCTGCCCAAACGTCTATGGCTCAAACGCTCATCCCCAATTATAGAATTTTTTGCCAAGTCGAAGTTTTCTTTCGCTGACAGTCTCCGATAGTACACCGATAACAGTAGTCTGATGACACACGTCCAGTTGAACACTCTTCGTTACAAGTGAATGGATACTACTGTTCCCACATTACCGCTTGCAGCGTTCCATATCCGAGGCGCGTATGCACCTGTGTTACAGAATAAACAGGTGACAGGAATAACCTACGTTGGGTTTTATATAGGGCGGGTGATATTGATTGCTGGCAGGCTCCTCGAGTCACAGATCAACCACAACGTACATCACATGTACATCCGTCATTTACCTCTTTTCCCCATCGCTGCAATCGTTGCAGTTGTTACTGCCCACCACCATCTGCGCCCTTGCGAGCACATGACACATGGCATGAGGACCATGTGTTGTCCCTACAACCCTCCTCCTCCTGC
This sequence comes from Pulveroboletus cf. aberrans, assembly GCA_038094155.1. NCBI lineage: Eukaryota > Fungi > Basidiomycota > Agaricomycetes > Boletales > Boletaceae > Pulveroboletus > Pulveroboletus cf. aberrans. The sequence continues at coordinate 10,815 of JBBPTO010000271.1, read as the reverse complement.
CGTGGATGACCAGCCTGATGTCAAATTCGAAGTGAGATTCGCTCGTCCTTTATAACTTGGTGTATTCCGGCCGACAGCAGTACATGCAGGTTTTGTCGGACTGTTTTGATCCTCCTCGTGAACTCGAGTGCCCCGATGACAACGTGCTCCGATGCTGCGTTATTATGGCGGTGAGCGATAACCCTGCAATTCAAATACAACGACGCTGATGCCCCCTCACCAGGATCACCTACGTCGGTTTTTTTGCCGACCCACCAATTGATGTCCCCTCATGAGCAGGACGACCTCCCGGAATTCTGCCGAGCCTTCCTGTTTTAATAGGTTGCGCCCGGTATGGTACCGATGCGTCAGAAAGTATACATCACCCTCCTTGACAAGATTTCTGCCATCCACCCCGGCTACTGTAGTTCTTGATTGAGCGTTCCAAGGAGCTCCCAATTGATCATTGAATGTGGCACAAGTTAGCAGTGATACGCCGTTAGACTCTGACAGTTGCATTGTGCGCCAACAACAAAGAGGTTGACAGAGGAGACAAGAAAACAATGCAGAAGGAGTCGGGAAAGTGAGAGTGTCATCGACGGTGATGCAGACTCGGACTGTCCCGGCAACTCGCCAGGAAGTTTGGTCCACGACATCCTCTATTTGGCTCTCACTATCGACTTTGCGTTGTGTGCTGCCATCAGTAAAATAGCAAACATCGAATTCATCTTATTCACATCTAATTCGTTATTGGCTTACCATAAGCTGCCATAAGCTAATAAGCCCAAATTAGACGCGAATAAGACAAAATTAGATGATTGCTATTTTACTGATGTGAAATACGACCGGGCAGTACAAGGTCGAAACTGCTGTGGAAAATCGGACGCACTGGCAAGAGGGCCGAAAAGAGAAGAAAAGTTGCACTCGTTGGAACGAGCCTGAGGACTCGGAGTGGTTGTTGTGAGTACATATCCGTCTTCTTCATCCACGGGAGCTCGTCAGTGATGGAGACGATACATCCGCCCTCCTCATTCATGTATACCGGAGTCACCACACCGGAAAGGACAATTCGTTCGGAAAGCTGGATGTCACAATCGGTATTGGGAAAGTGCGAGAACGGCTGTGCGAGTGAAGTCGTATATCACTTGGCTTGCAGATATGATCCTTGCGATCTACAGTCTTCGAAGCTCCTCTCGCCAATGAAACATCTGGAGTCTCCGACATTATAATCCGGTGCACGCTGCTTGCTGAGCTATGCATTGGGGTTTAAACTCGAAGTCCAGGGTCACTGCTGAGTGGCCCGGCTTTGCTGGCTTCACGTCTCGGCGCCTTGCCTTGACCGCAGACCAATTAGCGGACATCAATGCAACTAAGCGCCATGCTGCTCACAGCGTTTATATTCGGTAACTGAAGGGGAAAATACATTCGGACGCCCGGCGGCCCTCAGGCTCGATTCAAACATCAACCCAGCAGGTTCTCAGGCTTGACGATGCGTCGAACTGGAATTTACAAAGTGAGTCATTAAGACCACGAATGGACCGGTCGGAAAGCGAAGACTACCGATCCCAGTATCGAGCGAACCTTCTCCGTATCGTGGATCACACCAAGAGAGTCCAGGTACAGCGCGTCGAGCAGTGAATGAACAAGAGCACTTTACACACCAGATCCTGGGTAATTGACGCGACACAACCGATTATTATCGTCCTGCCATCTTGCGCGAGATACAGTCGCCACATACGGGCTGATTTCGCTGTCTTCAAGTCTTGCAACATGTCAATATTGCAAGACATGCAGCCCTGCCACTTGTCCCACGACACAATTGCAAGACGAAACACTGCCTTACAAGACATTCAGACTGCGTGCTGCTATTACAAGACGGTCGACACGAGCACTGAGATACTAACTGACTTGCAAGACGGCCCGACACTAACTTGCAATGCGTGCTGGCTCAATGCTATCGCATCACTTTGCAAGGTACTAATGAACCATTGGTACCAGTATGTCGCAAGACGTGAAGCGCAAAGACGGCGCGGTCACCCCGCTGCGTACGAGCAAGATACTTGCAGGAATTTTACCCTGCCTGCGTGCTAGCTTAGTAACGCTCAGGCCGTCGCATGACATTTCGAGATACCGAACCGGAATTTCTTGAATATACGTCAGCTAGATCTGCATCACGGCAACTACTACGCTATCACGGCGCCTCGAGCATCAAGATCTCTTCGACTTCAGCACCTTGCGACGTTTTTTTCAGGCCTTCGATATGCTCGGGCTGGCCAACTATAACACCACGGGAACAATCGGATAAGTGTTTATAACTTAGGCAATACATGTTGAAACTTGGTATTCGCTTTCTGCTCTTTTATTACATAACCAAGGTTCTAGATCATGATTGTATAATCATTGGTCATTTCCACTCTTATATTGTTTCATCATTCTCTATAGAAATGAGATACTTATGCCATTGGTTAGTATCTATAGCTTACCGATTTCTTTGGTCACTCAGTCATATTCTATGACTCATTCCTATCTATATATGATAGAGATCTATACAGGTACAAACAGTCCTGTAAAGTATTTAGGGAGAGCTCCCTCATGGTCGCTCTCTAGTTAGACTTTTATCCAACTCAGACAGTCAAGTCGAGTCTCCTCCTTCTCTGTCTTACTCTAAGACCCTCTACCTTGTGATACTCCATTTACCCTTGGTGAGTCCTTCCACCAAGGTCCATAACCTTTCCTCTCTCTATCAGTCCTTTTGCTGGTAGGACTGTCCACTACCTCGGAGGACAAGATAAAGGGATCTTTGTATCTCTTTAATACATAGGTGCAAAGAAATTCTGCCTAGCCAATCGCCAATGTCATTCGTACATAATTTACAACAAATTGATAACATCTTGCTCGGTTTGTCTACCCAACATAGGTTTCAAAAAAGGCAAAAAATGATATTTAAATATAGGCATAATGAAAGACAAGACTATGTGTATTCATCTTATTTAATTGCATAATCTCGAGATGTCACTAATTGAGTAGGTATTCATATTCATACACAAAATTTCAATTTACTGCAAGAACATAGCCAACTACTGAGCCAGAATTTGCTATGAGGTCACACACAAGGTATGTTTTCATGACATAATCATTGACTTATTCAAAATAAAAAGAGAATCTGTGCTGCATAAATAAGGATGAAATGATTGACTATGAAATGGGGACTTACCAATACCTGCTCAGGGGTCCACTCACCCCCCCATTTCCAGAGTATGAATCCTAAGTCCACCAAATAAGCCATGATCACTTTAGGTGAACTTCAAATTACCAATGCAGGTAGTTCAATGTCAGCAGTCAGGGAGATCAGGGCATGGTGTCCCACACTCAAGCCCCTGAACCAGTCATCACTATACCAGATGTGTGGGAGCTTGCAAATAGGTTTGGCCTGGTGATTCTTCTTGCAAGGTTCAAAGTGGCAGTGAAGAGATGAATTACTGATGGGATATCACACATTTTCTTCTCTGAGGGAGTATTTATATGACTTGATGGCAAGGAAGAGCTGTGTCATATCCTGTCCTAACTCCAATCCCCACATCCCTGATCATTCCTCCGAACTCCCCTATGCCACCTCCAACTCCAACATCATCATCTCCAGTCCCCTCTGATAGGACTCTGTCCTACCCTTCATTGGACCTCTGATATCGGAACCCCTTTCCCTGTTGGACCAATTATGATTGGCCCGGATCTCATTTCCTCTTATGTTTGCTCCATTCCTCTGACCTATATTCCATCCCTATGATCTTTCCTATGTTACATTTCATTCTTATATTCTATGTACATCGTCTTTTGGCACCCTATGATCTCTGACCATTATGTACCTTTACATATGGTTCCTCCATTCTCCATTCCAGACTCCAATCCGATACCCTTGTATATAAACCCAAGACCTCCGCATGTACTCTTTAGTTTGAATATTGATGTCGCTTGACATCTTCATTGAAGTCACTCATGATGTTCTCTCTCCTCTGAACTCTGTCCGATCCTGATGAAGTTTCCTTCCTCCTCTTATCCTCTTCACCTTGTCCTTTCCATCTCCAAAATGAGGACCCGACAGTAGGCAAGGGCGCAACACATAAGTCCTGTGCCAAGTCCTCAACCCCATAACCCCTCATCTCTGCCCTGTTCCACCTTCATCACCTCCATATCTTGTTCTGTTACATCTCCATTGGACCTCCAGCCCTTCCTGTGTCCTTGTGCCCCAAAGTTGACCAATATACCTCAGACCTCTGTCAGATAAAGCCCCAGAGGAGTTTAGCATCCTGACAGTATATTCGAACTACCTCTTGCCTTAACTGTCTTTACAACCTGACACATCATTCATGCTGAAGATGTCTTCCTCAGATGTCACCATGACAACCTCCAGTTATTTCCTCATGTCCTCATACATGTCCCCTCTGATGGTGTCATCTCTGATGCTTACTCTGATAGCTCCGATCACCTTCAGATGCAACCCCCATCCCTCCATCCTACCTCCCACATTGAGACTACATCTCTCAGTCTACCCTTAGGATTGCATCACGTGCAAACTTCACTCATGCTCCAATGCATCTCTGGATCTAGTCCTGGATTCTCAGATCCATCCTTAGGACTTCAACTATGTGGACCTCTATACCCCTAGAAGTTGCATTGCTCCTCTCCCATTTCTCTCCCACCTTTTCTGAATGCATCCATTCCTTACCCACCTCTGATGTTGTCACCTCAGCACTTCCTTGCCTCTTCATTTGGATGTCCTTCAACTCCTTATGACCTTCAACCTCTTCTCATCACCTCTGCCTTTCCCTGATGATGTCATGCTCTGTTCTGAACCTCCAATGCCTTGATGGCATCATCTCCGATGTCTTGATGACATCTCTGATGTGTTCTCCTCAAAGGACCGTCACCTCCGATGCCCCTGCATCACCTCCTACATCCTCCACATCCCTTTGGCGTCACCCTCTTGTCCTCCATCCTTCACCCAACCCCTTTTGCTTTCCCTACTCAGGCAAAACCACCTCCAATGCATTCTGCATAACTCCTTATTGGGTTCCTGAAACACACTAGTACTGACGCCCGCTTGCTCACCCATTATAGTCCATTGACTATGGGTATTGAGAAGCACCTGTGCCGGACTTCTGTGGACAGAACACCAGCCCCGACATGCCAACTTCTGTGTCTCCAGGATCAACCTCATTCCCATCTTTCCCTCCACATACCAACAACCTTCCTTAGGCTTGCATTGGCTTAGCCAGCCAACTCCTGGATGATGACCTCTGACCAATCTTGGATTTGCCTTGAGTCTCCTCAGACTTTACGGTCCTCTCTCCATGCTTGCACTCAGTGCTTGTCCACACTCCTCTCCTCATCTTCACTTCCCTCCGACACCTCTTCAGTTCTCTGATATTCGACCTCCAATGTTCCGTTATACTAACTCAATTATCAGGAATGCTTTAGGAGTGCTCAAACTGGTCTTCTGGATTATAGGTGTTTGACCTCCCTTGGTTTGGCTCTTCCCCTGACCTCCTGCTCTCCAACTCTCCTACCTCCTCCTTCCTCTTTGGCTTGTAGGTGCTGTGCATCAGAAGTTGAGTGAATGATTTCTTCTGTTCATTTGAAGGGTGAATGCCTTAGATTCTGTTTCCTCCGAGCCTCTGAATCTCCACCTCCTCACCGCTTCCACCTCCGTTTGGTCTCCGATTCACCTCTGTTTTCGACTCCTTTGCCTCCGACCCTCAGATTTAGTTGCTGTGCATTGAAAGTCAATTAAGTTCCTTTCATTCATTTGCAGGGCTACTCCTTGGATTTGGTCATCCAACCTCCACCAAGTTCTCCACTCTGACTTCTCCCGTGCCTTCTCCAACTACCTCCGAGTGCTCTGATCACCTCCGCATGCCTCTGCACTGCCATTGGCATCAAACGTCAGCACAACTACCCTACACCCGTTCCTCTTTCAACGTTGGAACATCAACCTAAAAGAGGGGGATAAGGGACTGTGCTTGGGATTACAATGACTTCCTTGCGACTTCAAAATGCTCACTTTGTCCCTGTGGAGTTCATTATCAACTACTCTGATGATCTGACATTTGCCCCGTTCTCGCTCTCATTCACACCATGCTTCCGATCCATCCCCTAGTCACATCCCTCGTCATCTCCCCTTCTCTCATTTCTTCCTCCCTGGTTCTAGTCATTGTGTGTCAAAAGTTGAGTTCATCCTTTCATCCACTTACAAGAACTGTTTCTCAGATCTTGACCCCCTCTTCTTTTCTAACCTCCAATCTCCTTCCAAGTCTTTGAATCAACCTCCGATATCCTCTCCTGTAACCTCTGCACCCTTACCTCTTGACCCCCAATATCCTTTCCTCAACCTCCTCAACCTCATCCACTTAATCTCTGACTTTCCCCTCTTCTACCATGATTTCTGCACCCTTACCTCCTGACCTCCGAAACCTCTCACCTCAACTCCCATCTTTTCTGACCTCTCTCAACCTCCGTTTGTTCACTTAGAACCCCTGACTTCAATTATCAAGCATGACTCTGCTTCTCATGATGACCTCAAGTCTTGAAGTTGCAATTTGTTGCCATTCAAAGCTACATAGACACCTCCCTTCCCCTCATTCCCTCCAACCGCACTAGAAAATTCTTGCCATCTCCATCCGCTGATTTTTGCTTCCCTTGCATCTCTGTTTCACTCCAACACTACCTCCGAATTGTGACATATTCAAGATGTGTTGTTCACCTACCTAGGCAATTCCTCAGCATATTTGGCCCTTATCAACAGAATAACTGGCCCACGTCCCCATCCTCTTTGAACCCTGCATTCTGCCCTCAAGTATCTCCCTTGACCAATTGAGCTCAAACTCTGCCCCCTCCACATTATGTCTGAGCAGAGGCACCGTTCACTTAACAATGTTTAGGAACTCAAACAGTTTGCGTCGTCATACACTCCTTTTTTCAAAAACTCTCTGTTATCCCTCTCCTCCCTATGTTCTCCATTCCCAGTCAACCTCTCTCCCCCACTCTTCCTCCATCTACCTCTGACACTCTTTCCTCAGTTCCCTCACATACTCTGGAGTTCCTCTGAGTGTCCTGACATTCCTTCTGTCACTCCCTCGACATTTGATTTTCAGCCACTACATGCCTGACCTTTGTTGCTCCCCCTCTGTTCCAAGGTTTTTTCAATTGCAGGCATCCTCCTGATCTCACCTCTGCCCACCTCTGACATTGCTCAGCCTTGTGAACACCCACCTCTGTCTCTTTTCAGATTGTTCTCTGATGCTCTCACCCTCCATCCTGATTTTGTTGAAACCCTCCGATTGAAATTCACTGCGGAGACTATTTCCCTAACTATGACCTTTGATTGTCTCTGTCTCTCTTGAATCCCTCTAAGGACCTCACAGAATTCCCTCCGACACCTTCCATCACCCTCTGGATGATTTTCTTCTCTCTCCTATGTTCCTCCTATTCACTCTGAAATCCCTCTGTTGTGCCTATGAGGCATTGGGAAGTCTCCCCTATAAGGGGGGGATAAGGACTCCGCTTGCTCATCACAGACTAGCAAAGCTCGTGAAGTCTCTCCAAGTTCTATCAGACTCACTCCGAGCACTTCTGTTCCAACTCCATGATTTCCTGCAGACCTGTCCCATTCCATATCCCAACAAAGATTTTCTTCATTCGTCCTAACTCATGGCCAACCCCTCATCCCATATATCTTCCTCTGACTGTTTTTCCTCTACGTCTGAATACCTCCTCTCCTATCCAAACATTCCAAATCCTCCATCATTCCTTACAACACCTCCGATACTGTTTCTATTTCCTCCACATACCTCTGAAAACAACGTCACTCCTTTCCATTGAATTATCATAGTTACTTTCCCCTCTTTCACTTGTTTCTTAAGCACTTACTTACAAAAAGCTCTGAAAAAGCTCTGATACATACATTTCTCCATCATCTTACTTTTCCTTCATTTCACTCCGAACCTCATTCATTGACAAAAGAAAAAAGAAAAACATTTCTATTTACTCTACACATCCTTCTTGACTTTCTCCACACCTCCGTCCTCACCTTTGTTATCCTCCTCATCCTCTCTGATGTCTCTGAACATGTTCCCTCCATCCTCTTCTTCCCCCTCCGCATCTTCCTCCTCATCCTCCATCCCTACCCTCTTCTCCACCATCTCTCTCACCTCCATCTGCACCTCCTTCTCAGTGCACTTTTCATTCTTCTCTCACTTCTTCCTCATTGTGTGGAGCTCCCTCCACACCCCAGTCACCGCCTCCCCGATCACCCTGACGTGACCCATGAGCTCCCAAAGCACTCCTAACAGTGCTCCATCAGCTCCCTCTATCCCTCCACTCAACTTCGATGGCCCCACTGTGATCTCCACTACAGGCCTAGCCTGCTTCTTCTTCTCTCCACCCCTTGGTGACTCTGGCTCCTCTGTTACTTCCTCTGGCCTGGTGCATGTGACATTCACCCTGGCGCACCCCATGCACGCTGTCCCCTTTGTGCCTGACAGCGGCACGCACACGTCCCCCTGCCTCTGGCACTGGTCGCATCCCTCGCTCTTCTGCTCCCTCTGCTTCCTCTTCCTGCTGGTTCGCTCCTCCATGTCTGACTTGAGCTCAATGGGGTCCTCCTAACACTCTGTCAGCTCTATTGACACTCCAGATGTACCATGCACCTGATCTCCAGTTGCCTGGTCCTTCCCCTTTCCTGCCTCTCTTGCCTTCTGCTCCCTTGCCTCATTGCATCTCCTCTTCACCTCGGCAAGTGCGAGCTTCATCTTATGGTGCTCCACCACCATTCTCCTTTTGCACTCCTTGCACACCCTCCACTCCTTCTCCTTCACCTCCACACACTCCTTCCGCTCCTTCTTCTTGCACTCCTTATGCTCCCTCTGCTCATGTTCCTCAGCCTCATGCCTCCAATGCACTGCCCGTTCTTGCTCACACTGTAGGAGACCGGTATCCCTTACCGTGCAAATCCCCTAATTTCCCGATCCTTCTGTCACCCTGTAGCCCAGGTACCGTTTCCAAGCGTCATTTGTCCAACCCGTCCCATCCATCCAGCCCAAGTTCCCCGGATCTGAATCGGTAAGTTTGGGTTTCTTTTCTTTATATCTGTTTCTGTCCTGAGTGACCATGGGTTTACCCGGGTCTGTCTTACCTTATCATTTTCCTATGTTTGTACTACTTACCATCGCTGTCGTCATGCTTTTCCGTCACCGTATGTTACTTACTTCACCAACCCTAATATGTACAAAGTCTCGGGTTTTCCCAGACTATAAACTTTGTATCTTGGACTTCGGTCTGCATCGAATTCCAGCTCCTGTTGATCACAAGCCTGTTTTTCTAAGTATTGAAACCGTCGATTCCGCCGCATCCCGAGCCAATCGAGTCAAGTTGAGCGCTCCAACCCAAACCTGAAAAGTCGGACTCTCAGCCCTACCGAACGGGGAGGTCCGGACTTGTATTTTCCAGCTTTACAGTGCGTGGTATTTGGTCTATTACCTTCTCCTAGTCCCTTGGGTCCCTTTTGGGTCAAGTAAACCCGCTCGCAACCCATACTTACACTGTTAGGAAACCCATTTGGGCTTCCTAGCATCTTTACAACTGGAGCCCACTGCAAGGGATTCAAGAGAGTCTTCGAGGAGGACCCTCAGACCTACCTCCGAACAAGCAGAGCTCGAAATTTTACTCTCCCAGATCCGAGATCTAGACCTTATGCAAGAGTCCTTCATTGTCCCCACCGCCCGTAACCCTTTGGACAGCCCCGACAGTCCTTCAACACCGCAATCCATCGGCTGGCATATTGGCCGACATATTTATCAGATCCTCTCATTTCTCCAATTCCGAATTTATCTCGGCCGAGTGGATCAGCCTGAGCAAAGCTTCGCTCTTCGACTGCTCCCATCCCTGAAAGTTCTCACAAAGTTACCGTCACCCCGGAATCTTCTTTCCTTAACCAACCGCAAACAACGTCATGGTTTCCTAGAACGATTCCGGGAGCCTTCTTTGGGATAGAGGATCACGCAAACTTGTCCTCCGTCTCCGAGACCCTGCCTAACCGTTCTCAAGAACATAGCCCAGACTCTCATTACTCTCCATCGCCGCCATTTTCTGGAAAAATTTCTTCATCGACTCCGAATCAAACCTGCAGAAAGAATGTGTCATATAGTTCTCCCCCACTCTCACCCTTAACACCTTTGCCTTCCCCCGAACTGCCAACTCAACCGCCTGCACCTCACCCAACTTTGCCAAACTCATCATCGTCTTCATCCGAAGATTCCCTAGCAATCGTCTGCAACATCTTATCTACCACCCGAGCTCCGAGTCTTCGCCTACTCCGTCCGGCTCTTCCACACCATCGTTGACCTCCAACACCTCCACCACATCTTCTTCACCCATATCTTCCGCTTCTACACCAGTTTTACCTGCTAACAACCCGAGATCAATGGCTAACCCTACCCAGATGCCGCTTCACAGAACCCAAAATGCCCCCAAGTTCGGAGGCACACCCGCTCAGCTTCCCCGATTCCTCAAAGACGTAGATCTACTCGGAAATGCCACCGGAATCAATGTGGCCGACAAAATTAAGTATGCTATCCGTTATGTGGATCTCGAAGAGGCTGAACTCTGGGAGACCCTCGACGAAGCCAAGCAGCCCGACTGGGATGTATTTGTAGCCGCTGTGAAAGAAATGTACCCAGGGTGTGAAGGTGACACCCGATACTGCCGCGCTGACCTTCAATATCTTGTACAAGAGTTCCACGCCAAACAGATGCGCAATCAAGAGGACTTAGGCGAGTACTGAAG